>JAHPZR010049766.1:2500-11052 GCA_019787425.1 Platygyra sinensis | reverse complement strand
AGCCAAAATAACAAAAATTAAAGTTGTATTAAATGGAGCCGATGAAGGAGGTGCAGGAGATGTGTTGGTTATCTGCAATGTACCAGGTCTATAGTGGCTTGAAGATGCACGGTGATGGTAGACAATGTAGACGGTTGTGTTGCAGTGTTTGACGAAGTGTTCGACACAGGCAAATGATGAACATAAGACGAAGGAAGTAAACATTATTGATTCTGCAAAGGAACCATGATTTCTTTGCCTCTTAGTGATTGCCTGGAATTAAGAGGCAGTAAACCTGTATGTGTGCTCCTTTCTCCACATGTCAGAAGCCGATTGCTCTATTGTACTGCTGTTTTCAATTGCATGGATTTTTTCTTCATCCACACTCCAAGAAGACAGCAAGTTTTCCTCTGCCTCTGTCAACACTCAGGGTATTACCATCTCTCCTTCATTTGTCAGAGGTAATCTTGGATATTGGGCGAGGTCTGTGGCAACTCTGTTTACTCTTGCAACTGATGTAAGATCAACTCAAGCAGAAAAATTTGACTCTGTTAATGATGTTTGGTAGCTCAAGAATGATCCAACTGGGTTTTTTCCAAATTTTGTGTCTTTCAGTTCAGTATTTAAACTTTTAGCTTTACTCATGGACAAAACCCTGGCTTGGGTCAATTTTTTTCAAGTTCGGACATTAATACATTTTCACTGTCTCCATCATACTTTGGCTGCTTTTGTACTTCATACAACAGGCATTTTACACCACTACCACCTCCAATTATAACATAACTAAAGCAAAGCGCGCACTCTGATTGGCTAATTCACCATCTACTATTTGCCCATGGGTGTATGCTGCTGACGTAATCAATAACTAAAGCAGAGCGCGCGCTTTGTGATGTAGCTCAATTTGTTGCGGACAACATTTTGACCGCCGTGATGACACTTATCGTTGTCGATAAGAGTACAGAGGACGCTAAACCACATTCAATTTGTTTTTTACCACAATATCAAAGATAACGAAATTGTCTTGACAACTGAAAACACCGACTCGGACTTGAAAGTGCACGCGCTGCATTATGCAAATGAGCTGCTTGTACGCGTCAGACTTTCCTTTTAAAAACTTTTACAAACTCGCTTAATATGCAGAAACAATACAAAAAAAATGTTTGGGAAACGAGTAATGACATGTACTCGTTGTCGGTAAGAGTACAGACCACGATAAACCACATTTCGATTTGTTTTTTACCACAATATCAACGTCAAAGAAAATGTTATTTTCAGAGCGCGAGCTGAAAAAGGCATTGCGTGACACATTGACGCGAGCAGAGTGGTATGGACTCTAAAAGACTTCTGTAAACTTCTGTCTTAATGTTATGTTATAAAACAAATGGTAAACGCCATACCGTGTACTATTGAGTTATGGTGCACTTGGGAGGTTTGCTAAGCACTCGAGAAGCTAGAGTCACACTCGGCTATCGCCTCGTCCGACTCTTACGCTTCTTTCGTGCTTAGCAACCTCCCGCGTGCACCATAACTCAATAGTACACGCTATGGCGTTTACCATTTGTTAAAAGTGCTAGGCTCATCAAGTTTGGTTTTCTTGACATCAACCTCCATAACTGGTTGTGGAACTATATTTTCTCCACCACCTTTTGGGTTCCTGCATTGCTGAAGTGCAAGCCAGTTGGGGGTTCTCATCCTCCTCTTTTCGTAAATCTTTTGGCGTTTTGGAATTATACAGGCTTAATTTGCAAATTTTCAACATAAGTGCTGAAATATGATTGCAAAATCCCACTTTTCCAGCAACACAAGTACGGCTACTATCCAGCACATCTCCAAGATGAACGCACAAAGCCAATTTTAACTGGTGTGGTGGATCGTTTTCTTCTGTAGCTGTGACAGCCCTGTGCCTTAAAGTAAAAACATTACTGATCACAGGTAGCAACAATGCCACAAAGATATTCATCTTCAAGAAACGTTTTGGCTTCTGCAGTGTTGTTGGCACCGAGTGGTGATTCTTGTTGCCAAAGTTTTTCCCAGATTTAGCGATGAGTTTGTCCATTTCAGTCCTGGTAAACATTGGCATCTTCAAGAGTGAGCACCCCCATCCATTCTCAGGGTAGCTAACATGCACTTGTGACGCTTGTTGGTAGCTGGCAACCAAATCAGTATTCAATGGATCTTTGCTCGATGACACGCCGTGGCACTGTTGTTTCCCTTTTGTATAGAGTCCATTTGGATCGGGATCAACGATATTTCTGACCCTTCCAGACCTTATGTACTCTTCAACCCTAGAAATCAATGTAGCTATACCATTTGGAGAAAAGAAACATGAAGAAACATCACAATCTGAAGGTCCTATCGACGCATTAAACATGTATAAACAGACAGATTGCATTGTAAACAAAACAACGACTCACCACTTTACAAGCTCTGCTTTTGTCTTAAGCCCCTTTGCTGGATCACCTCTGTACCTCAACCAGAATTTCAACTCCTCGTTTTGGAGTTCTAAGGGTTTTTGGCCTAATAATGAAGCACCAGGAATATCTTCTTCTGAGAGACTGGAATCACATATATCCCCATCGGTTGTGATGTTGAATGTGCGTCTTTTCAACCTGGCCTTACTAGCCTCACTTTGATGTCAGTAGTTACTATTCCGCATGAGCGGTCTGCCATTATGAAAGTCATGTATACGCAACATGGATATCCTCGTTAGTTGAATATTCAGAGAAATCATTCAATTCAGAATCATTTAACATGCTTTGCTTCAAAAACCTTTTTTAGTGATTAATTCTGTCCACAACACTACATCACGATGAAATTTAACAATAAACTCGTCCCAGTCTCCTGACCATTTCTCAACAAAAATTGAGGAGTTCTTAGCACCAAAAAGATGACTAAATTTTATTTGGGAGAACTTAAATGTTTAAAGAGGATTTATTTACATATTGGACTGTAAAATTATGCAAAAACATTCACTTCATATGCACTTTAACAATGATCTACAGTAGAGCATGGTTAGACAATTAATATTGAGGGTCCTTTAATTTCTTTCTGGCACAAAGTACAAAGTGCTAACAATCAGTAATGATGCTAGGTTAAAAGCATATCAAATATGGGTTTTTACAGATTGTCTTAACCTTATGAAAGTACTGTCAATAGTTCCCATCTTTGAAAAAAATTGTGGTTTTCTAAACACGGTCTTCTCTAACTCTAGCTTTTATTCTGTCACATTCGTAAATGCAAGGATAAAGTTTCAAATTAGAGTCAGCTAACTTACTTGTTTCCAATTTTAATGTTAACAGCATCTTTTTCCTTTAACCCACTACAACAAAAAAACTTGTCAATACAGCTTTCATGCAGTAAAGCAAAATCTTTGACTAACACAACTGTAACCATGAAGTAATCAAACATTAAAAAAAAAGAAACAAATTTGCTTTTACTCCTTGGCCTACAGTGTATAAGTGATAACAACCACTTTATACAGCTTACATGAAATTATTACCCTAAACTTCTACATGAATGTCAGTTCAATGAATCATGAAAGAGGGGTTTAAGATTTCCATTGTTGTAAAGCTAAAGATATAACAGCCTGAAATAACACCAAAAAACAGTTTCCCATGGGAATAAGAGAAAATAAATTTCAGAGTTCAGAGAAGTTGTGCAAATACAGGTAAAATTTCGTCACCAATTTTATTTCACCAGAACTTACAAGTGTTTCACATAAAGTTCAACATGTATTTTTGACATGCATTTGGTGTTGTCTGTATAAGTAGAAATGCATTTGGTACCAGAACTTCTGCATGCTTACTCCATGTCTTTCTTATTATGTCAATGATTCGGTCAAAAAATCTTTCAAACACTTCTTCCTCAATGCAGGAAAGACGCACAAGCCTGTGGATGACAGCAGCATGGTGCACACCACTGTGGTAGTAAATTTCATACAGTTTGCACTGGGTGATGGTCTTGGGTGGAGTTAGAACTTCCCTCATTGCCAGTGCATGTTATCCTTATCATTTTATCCTTGATGGTGACAACTTGAGTTTCAACTGCCGTTAACAGACCTTAGGCATTCTTGTCTTGTAGGTATGAAGAGTACCTGGTCAGCATCAGAACTGTCACACAACCCCATCATGTACAGTTGAGGCTGTTCTATTTCTGCTTGCACATCAGCTCTTTTTATGTGTTATTAATGGCCATATATTCTTTATTTGTTAGGTGACCAGCAGGATCATACATTTCACGTAGCAGGAACAAGAACCTGTGCTGTGTTCGCTCTGTCTCTTTTAACTGTGTACGCAGCTTATTACGCTCTCCACTTGTGTTTACTTCGTTAAGGATGACAAGTCTCTCTCTAAGTTCTGCAGGGGTTAGCCTGCTGTCATGAATGAATAATGTTTGTTCATGTTGATTAGTAATTGTCACTTGTAAGACCATGGAAATAGTTAATGCAAATGCAAAGGGAGGGGGAACCAACAAAAGGGGAGGTCCTCCTCAGAAGGAGGAGCAAGACCACTAATTTTGAAATAAAATGAAACAGGACCCTATAAGGAAAAGGGAGAAGATATATAACTAAAAATGCACAAACAAACCAAAAGCAGGGGAACCACCCCTTTGTTGATTCCAAGCTTCAAACAAGGTCCAAAATTGAGAGACAGAGCAGGTCTCCCAAAGGTCAACGCAGAAAGTGGGTAAAATAGGGGAAAAATAATATGTAGAACAGTAGACTGAGGCGGAAGAGACTTCTGTCTAACATGACCACAACCAAAGTGTTGTCTTGCTGGTGGGGCATGGCACATCTGAGCTATAGGTCCCCATCTTAAGCACTTGAAACATTGAACCTGGGTGTGGCCAGGGTAAGAAGCCAGCTTGTGCACTGTAGAACCATGACAAACAGGCATGGCAGGTGGAGGCACCTTTCCAATGCCCCTCAAAATCATGTCTTTGTGTCATTGGCCACCTAAGCTCACACAGGATCCCCCAACAATATCACAATACCTGGAATTCCAAGATGCTGAAACTGGTCATTCACAAAATCTCATCTCATCCTAAGTGGTAGCATACTCATCCACTTTCTGGTGGTTCTTCCACTGCAAAATTTTGACCGAGATCTTGGCTAGATCTCGCCGAGAATCTCGGCGAGTTTTTGACCGGCGAGATTGCCGAGATCTCGCCGAGATCTCAAAATCTCGGTGGCCAAAAACTCGCCAAGATTCTCGCCGAGATCTCGGCGAGATCTCAAAATCTCGCTGAGATCTCGGCGAGATCTCAAAATCTCGTCGAGATTCTGGCCGAGATCTATGCAAGATCTCAAAATCTCGGCAGCCAAAAACTCGCCGAGAATCTCGCCGAGATCTCAAAATCTCGTCGAGATTCTCGCCGAGATTCTTGCCGAGATCTCAAAATCTCGTCGAGATTCTCGCCGAGATCTTGGCAAGATCTCAGGATCTCGGCGGCCAAAAACTCGCCAAGATTCTTGCCGAGATCTCAAAATCTCGGTGGTCTAAAACTCGCCGGCCAAAAACTCACCAAGAATCTTGGCAAGGTATCAAGTTAGATCTCAGCGAGATCTCAAAGTCTCGGCGAGACTCGCCAAGATATCAAAATCTTGGAGGCCAAAACATCTCACCGAGAAAACTGGAAGATATTTTAAAATGTCAACACTCAGATCCAGGTAAGCTAATCATAAATTCGCTGAGTGAAGTAGTTTCTAGCAGACAAAACAAACACACTGAAATATGACTCCTGACTACATGTCAAAAACAAGCAGATTTATTGACAGATAAGAGGGTCCGTCGCGTACAGTTCAAAAAAACTTAACAGTTTCAGACACATCCACCTTCAGTTGACGTTTAGCTACCTTTAATGAGAGGAAGATCGTTTTTGCTGAAACTAAAAATAGAGGAAAACTAACATTTATCCTCGGGTCGACTCGCGTCCTTTACCTCGTGCAAGGAAACAAGAATAATGAACCTCAGATGTACTACATCTGTCAGCTGCAAAGAAGTGAAGAAAATTCGTTTGGCTTGACTACAACCTCATCTCAAAGCGAATGTCATGAAAAGGTTCATCTTCATCAACTGCTCAAGTTTTGCACTTTGCTAAAAACTGCTAAAGATTGTTCCGTGTACACAGACTTCAGTCGTTGCAGGTCTTGAAAAAAACAGTTGTACAAGATGTTTACGAATCCTCTTGAGATTGCTCACATTTGCGAAGAAAACGTAACAAATTAGTTAAACCGTATTTCCTTTTCTTGAACAAAGCAGCTCATTTCATCGTAATCAAGTCCTTTGCACTTTCAAAAACATCTAACAAACAAATTTCCCACCGCAAGAACTGAAGCCAACTCTCCTGCTGAAGGATTGCGTGTACTTAATACCCCACGTGACTTAAGACATCCAGTCACAGTGCCTTGTTAATGATCTTGGCGGGAAGTCTTCCCGCATCTAGTCTGTCTGCTGCCGGCGCTGCTCGAGGAAAAGTGAAAAAAAACAAAAACAAAATCTACCTCTACAAAGCCAAATTTGAAAAGTATTTTTTTAAAACAATTGATGGTCATTGAGTAGCTCAAAGGTAAGTCTGCTGCAACGTCTAAAAGAGAGAACAAAATTTCAATACGAGCAACAGAACTCTTATCTTAAAAAGCGATCAGCACGCGTCTCTTCGTCGCCATAATTAAGTCAGATCACTCCTTTCAACTTTGTTAAATAAAATATTTTGGTAAATAAAAACCCATCCATGTCGGAGTGTCTTTACTTCAATTTGGGCTTCCCGCATTTGAAATCGAACTGAAAAACAGAAAGCTAATGGTCAACCACAAAGCAGTTAAATTCAATGGAAAAAAATCATTCATTTCATCTGGCAATGATTGGGTAAATATTTTGGTAAGTTTGTGTATTTCAAAATCTCAGCAAGATCTTGGCGAGATCTTACTGTGATACAGAAAGAGTCGAGCTTCACGGCGAGATCTTGCCGATCTCGGCGAGATGTAGAAAATCTTGCCGCGAACTCGACCGAGATTTGAGAAACCCACAAACATCATGGCGAGATCTCCGCAATCTCGGCGGGATGGAGGAGATCTCGCCGCGATCTCACCGAGATTCAGAAACTCACAAGCATCATGGCAAGATCTGTACAAATCTCGGTGAGATCTTGGTAATCTCGGCGAGATGGAGGTGATCTCGCTGAGATTTAGAATCTCGCAAACATCATGGCGAGATCTTTACAATCTCGGCAAGATCTTGGTTATCTTGGCGAGATCTCGGCAATCTCGGCGAGAAGGAAGATGTCTGGCCGCGATCTCGCCGAGATTAAGAATCTAAAGAACATCATGGCGAGATCTCGATGAGATCTCGGTAAAAATTTTGCAGGGGTTGTTTCTCTCCAGATGCAAGAATGACTGTAAGGGCTCAACCGCCTTAAACTCATCAAACAGTGCTGCTGGTTGATTTATATAGCGACAAAGCACAGCCAAGGCTAACTCAGAACTGAATAATGCCTTCACCAGTGAAAAATGGTAAATCAATGCAACTTGTAATATCTATACCACGAGCTGACTTTGTCAGTTCAGAAAATCTAGCATTATACCACAAGTACAAACATCATACCAAACTTCTTGACTTGTGAAATACCAAATTGAAATGCACACAAAACTGACTTCACCAATGGAACTCATAATGCTTAAACACACACATGCCATAAATACCTTTGCCAAAAGAAACTAGGGGTATACCAAAGTAAAATGCTCCATACTAAATTATTTTGCTAGAGACATGGCACAAACAAGGCTTTCTTTTTTTACTTTAACCCGCACTAAACCTGTCTCAAATTAATCAGGCCAGAAAAACAATTTCCTAAAAATACTGAAACAAACCAAGATGAAAACCAAAATACCAATGGAACAAACAGCTAAAACAAATTTGGAACTAGGCAAAAATTAGGGCAATCAAGAGGCAAAAAACAATACATGGGGTGCAAGAACGTTTCTTCATAAAAAAGCCCAACCAAAGCATGCAGAAAAAACCCGAAAAGACATGTGCTGATAGAAAGTTTCTATTGCACACCAAAATAAAGCTGAAACCCATCCAAAAATTATGCAACCAAAGAAAAAAATGCTAACCAGGCTAAGCAGAAAAAACCCCTCCAAAAGCATAGCAAGACTGACTATTAACATAAAGTGAACAGAAAAAATAAGTTTTCCTTGTCTGTGGAGCCAGGTGCCATTGCTTGCTAAAGCTATTGGTTCCAACTCGTGAGGAAGATTTTGTGCTGGCTCAGTGTCTTGTTGCACTGCAGCAGAAGCCGGCTGGTCTGGTAAAGCATTAGCTTGATTCACCATAAAAAAGTGGGCTGGTGGCGGTTGAACAAGCCATGAAAAAAATCGTAAAAGACAACTGTCTTTGTGGAGCACAGGACGAAAAGACCATTTTGCTAGCTTTACAAATCAAAATAGAAACAGTCACTTCCGTTACTTTCATTATTTACACTGTTAGTACATTCACTTACACCACAATACCATACAGCTACTTACACCACTACTATTAAATACGACTTAATTATTACTACTAACACTGCTTCTA
>JAHPZR010049765.1:0-12572 GCA_019787425.1 Platygyra sinensis | reverse complement strand
AATAGCCTGGATGCAGACATTACCTTTGTTTCAAGCTTCAAAGTTAAACAAAGACAAACACAGAAGTCTGCGCGCAGACTACTTAATTAACTGAAAGGAAGTTACCCTGACCAAACATTTTTAAAATAAATTAGAAAAAGAATGATGGTAAAACCTTCTAACATAGACGCGTCTTTGATTTCCCCAGGCAGACTTGCAGGCTCGAATTGCAGAAGAGCAAAGCCGGACAGAAGGATCCTCGGGTGTTCTTGCTCATCTAGACGGATTGCCAGGTATAGTATCACCAATAAACCTTCTTTGGCGAGGCTTTGACTTTTGTCAACTTGTGGCGGACTGTTTTGTAAAATGTTCCGTGATGTTTTTCGTTCTCTGAGTATTGTTTGCTCAGGTGAACAGATTTGTGCAAGTGATAGCGAAGGACGACCGCGACTGTTAAAGATAAGATAAAGTGTAATTTTTCTTTACTTTTTGGAGTGACGTCCGTGATGTTGTTGACGGGCAAGTGCTTGCGAACTTTTTTCTTCCCTTATAGACAAGGATCCCCTGCTAAACTGAGCAATAAGAAATAAAAACAGCTACACTGAGTCATTCTTGTCTCGTCTTTCCCTTGTTCCTTTCTCCCTCTCCTCCCTCATGTCCCTTTCCCTTTTTCCGTCTCACCCCCCCCCCCCCCTAACTTTCCTCCTCTATGTCCTTTCCACGTTTCCACCGCCTCAGTCCGGCTCTTCATGTTACGGCTAATCCAAGCGTAAGGGTAATGAATTATGTGTCCAGGGAAGGTGAACGCCTTTAGACTAATGCTTGTGTGACGATATGGCAAGGACTCTAGCTATATTATTCAGTTTGCTTTGAACAGTAGTCCTTATAATCAGAGCAAATCTTTTTATTTTGATTCAGAACTTGCTGGTGATCCCGAAGCCCTTCGCGAGCCAGGTAGCAACTCCATTTCTGTTTGTTATTATCAGTAGTAATTTGGTTCGTTTAAGGATGCAGACCGAACAGCTGCAGTTTTCGCAAATCGTGGAATAAATGGCAAACAATTGTCGCTATGTCCCGTCTGAAACATCGGGACTTATCTTGGAAATAACTTAACTCTGGATTAGGTAAATTCTTGCACATTGCACTATGCTGAGAAGACAGAATGTGTGGAAGAAAAATTACCTTGTGAATTTCGAGATAATTACTGGTTTCTTGAAAACGTCTGTAACAGTTCTGTAAAATTGTCCCCTAAAAATTGCACTATTTCTCATTGACATTTATTTGGAATTAATGGATCTTGCATCAAGCTGGTTCTTCTCTCACTAGTAGTTCTTTACTTCTTACTTGCAGAGTCATCCGAGAGGCCGCTGAATGGTTTGCACGGGGATCCAGATAAATGAACTACACTACAAATCTCCCCAACTTCAAAGTCTTTTTAAAATGTTTAAAGCCAAAGCGCTGGTTATTTTCATGGCGTTCGCCATCGTCAATTCGCTCTTTTTCTGTTTGCCTGGTAGTTTCTAGTGCGTTCACTGGAGAACGACTCGAGCAGTTCTAAGCTTATGAGTGGTTGTTACACCAAGGACTGGCGTTCTGCTAACACGAAATTACTCCAGTATAGCAAAAATATTGCTAACTGGCAGGAAATTACTAGTTGCGTAAATGGCATGTACGTCATTCGAGGTTTTTGAGCATGTTTCCACCCAGCAAGACCGTGGCGAAGACTTTTGATTAGATTAGGTAATACCGACAAGAAAGAGAAGCCTGAATGTATGAGATATTTTGTCGGGTATTTCCATTTTAGTGAATGGCAACATCTTTTACGCTTGCCCACACAAACATTTGTCCATTCTATCTCAAATTAATTTAATAAACGCCACTCTAGTCTTCCTTATTGATTATTCACCCCCCCCCCCCCCCCCCTTCCCTGCCCCAATGTCTTGTTCTTAACCGTTACTTATTCGACAGGAAAATCCAACGTATTACGCCTTGCATGACAAGCGACAACATCAGGCCGCTATGCATCACTCAATGAAGTTGATCCAGTTTTTTTTAAGCGCCATTAATTTAACGCGTAAATTTTGTCGCGAGAAGTGTTTTCAAATTGATCTGCACCTTCTCGGCGTGCCGTCATGAAAGGTAACTTTGTGTCTGTGAGGTTGCATTTTCTGGTCCTCAACTGTTTTCAAACTGTGATTTCAAAGTTTATTAGTGCGAGTCGCTTTCAGTGAAATTAAGCGGCAGTTGAAAATTTCCGATAGTACAACGTTTTACGTGGCATAATTTATTCAAGTGTGGTTTGGAGAAGTAGTTTACATTATTAGGGTGGTATTTATTTATTCTCCATTTATTAAAAAGAAAAAGAAAACTCGTTGCGTGGTATTTGTAGTGCTTGCGTAAAATGTTCGTTGTGTAACTGTAGCGTCCCCACTTCTGAAGACAGTTTTTGTCTAAAGACCCATATCCCTAAGATTTTGACTCTCACTTTTTTGTAAGTATGGGTTATTGACCAAGTGTGAGGTCAAGATGGCTGGATATTGGCCAAGTTCTTTTTTTGCGTGTTTATGGACCGAGACGAAGTCGAGGTCCATAAACTCGCAAAAAAAAAGAACGAGGCCAATATCCAGCCATCTTGACCGAACAAACTTGGTCAATAAAGGATTTATTACATGGCTTTTGGTAAAATTTTGCTTTCGGGATGCAGCGGGTAGTCCCGACCGGGCAAGATGGCTCCATCTTGCCCGCTCGGGTAGCCAATCACAGCGCGCGATTTGGTTCATCTTGCCCGCTCACGGAGCTAGCTATATAATAAGAATGAAATCCTGAAATCCTGACCGCACTGAAAACGCTTTACCTTTGAAATATAATCAAGATGAATCTCGCTTTTCTGTCACATTCCACACGGGTGGTTTGCCTTTTAGGGTTAACGACGCTTGGGCCGCGATCCATTGGACCAAATATTCTGCTAATAAAGATTTCATCGCTTTGCTCTGTGGATTTCCGGTGTGGAGCGAAACCTGTTAGGCTTTCATTCTTTTAGTCGCTGTGATTGGCTTGCTGCGCCATCTCGTGAATTTGTTGAGAATACGCAACTTGATCACGAAAGTGAAATTTCCCTCTTTGACACGTTTGCAATATTTAAATCATCCCACGAGAGCATTGTCGTTCCCAAAGGCCGAGCTCCTTTTTGCACCAAGAATCGCGACCTGGCCAGGTCCGATTTTTTGCCGAGCATGTGCAGAGAACTGGTTTCGACGTAGTCTCAGCCAATCAGATTTTTCAGACTTGACTCTGCGCATGCGCAGAGTGAGTGAAAGTCCTTGAATCACGGAGGTCACGATTCTTGGTGCTGATCAAAAGGAGCGCGGCCTATGGGGGCGCCGGAGGATGCCCGCGTGGGTTCATTGCGGCGAAAACCCGTAGAAAAAGTGGTCTATCGCTAATTATCCCTAAGGTTAATCTTGGATGCAGGTGGTCTTTTCAGAGCCTCGCACTACAATTCTTTGTGCATGTGCATGTCGTGGTTTTCCGTTTCTCTAGTGTATGGGAAGTTTGACTGTGCAGTACAGACAGTATGCTATGGGGAAAACACAGGAGAGAAAGTCCGAGGTGGGGCAGAGCGAAGCAAGGAAATGTAGAGGAAGTGGGAGTGAAACGGTTGAGCAAGACATGGATTTTCAGAAGCAAGAATTTGAATTGAGAAAACGGGAGCAAGAGCAGATGGTTGAACCACAAAATTAGCTAATGTATATGTTCGAACAAATGATAAAACAACAACAGGAACAACAGAAGAAAAGGCATGACATGCAATCTTTACTAATGCTCCAGCAGCAACAAACTACAGCATTGAGGAAGATTATTGAAACATTAGCTTCAAAGTAAACAAACTCCATTTTGCTTCAATTCCCTCAGGTCTTAGCTTACTTTCATTGTTGTTATTGAACTAAGTTTGCCCGGCCTTCGATCGAAAAGCAATATATTGGTAGTGTAACTGTTCAAATTGATGATTACAGATTGAGCTTCATTTCAACATTTTTGAAAGGTTAAACATCGTATGCCACTTTCTTTGAATGTGAAAATGAAGATACCGGAATGTCCGGTTTGTATGCGTCCGTCTGTTTTAAGCAGGCTCTTAGAAAACTCATCAAGGACACTTGCTTTTTAGATACAGACATACGTATACTCTTGCCGACTAATAAAACAATTGACTAATCAGTTATGATCATGAAGGTTTTTTCTGAACTATTGATGACTCTGGTAATGTGCATCACATTAGGGAAAGTTCATAGTACTTGATTAAATTCTAACTGTTTTAAAAAGCATTCATTTCTAGAACTAAAACACTTGAGTGTAATATTATTGTAAAGGGAAGACTGGTGTAGAGCAGCAGGAGAAATGTGACAAAGTGAGAACTGGTGTTCAATGGGTAGGCAACATGAAGGTAAAACTGCTGAGTTTTGGGTTTGACTGTTGCTTGTAGGTTGACTGTTCGTGTACTTCTAGTAAGAGAATTTCCTTTTCCTTCTTACTTTCCCCATTTCATCTAAAATTGTAAATAGTGTACGGCAATTTTAACCTTATAAATCAAGCTAACACTTGACTTACAATCTGTAACAGGAGTGACATAAAGAGAAAAGAAGCAAAGGAGTGGACAAATTAGAGTCATGGAGAACAATATACACAAAGCAAAAAAGTTGCACCAAGATTTTGGACAAATTATTTTTGAACATGTATTTTACTGCAAATGCTACTGTTAGTGTTTGTATTGTTTTGTTGTTGTACATTCTTCGATTAACTCGATTCCACTGTTAATTACGTTTTCATTATAGTGTCCCCAGTTTATTAATCTGTAGTTAATATAAAAGATTAAAGTCAATCAATACTTTATTAACTAGTTTTTGTTATTGTTACGTATAAAACTGTTATGATCATTTCTATAATTATTCTAAAGAAAAGCTCCACAGGTTCTTTTATACAGGTAAATCCTTCTCCAAAGTAATGTTACACGCACCATGCACGCAACTGAATCACTCGACGGTCTTAATCTCGTCATTTTCAATCGAAATTTAGGGTCGTGAATTTACTTCTTACATAATATTTTGAATGAATAATAATTAACAATTATTCTTCGAAATCGAGGTGAATAGTGGCAGAATATTTACCGAGCCGCGAAGCGGCGAGGTAAATATTCTGCCACTATTCACAGAGATTGAGAAGAATAATTGTTTTAGTATATACACAGGAAGTGATCTCAACAACATTTTCAGAAGGAAACCATTAAAAATCGATTTAATTTACCTCTCAATTCATGCGTGGAAAACGTGCAAGCGGTACAAAGCATGCGCGAATTCGCGAAACTATTTACAGAATATTTGAACATGGAAAATCTATAGTTTAAATATTCGAAAAAACCTCGTGACAGTCTAGAATAATGGTCCTTAGACACCGTTCAAATCAGTGTGAATCAAAAGTATGCTTTATTCAAAAGTATGCTTTACTTTTGTTTGGCTTACGCATTATTCACTCGGTAGGGGGTGAATAATGCTCATTAGCCAGAGATAGCGAACCAATCAGATTGCTTAAAACACCAAGATCACTGAGTGTGTATATACTAATGGAAAATATATAACAGTTAACCCAAACCGTACAGTCAGCCTTTCGGAGTTCAGTTTATTATCGCTGCAGCCGCTTGGCTTTAAACTAAATTGAAAAAAAAAATGAATTCACAGTAATATATTTCAAATTAACATTTAATTAATTTTTCAGTTTGCAATCTTTCAATAGGGGCTTCATAGACATCAAAACTCTTTAAGATAAAAAAAATCGAAATATAGTTTAGCCGTCCTAGTTAAATTAAAAATTTTACGTGCTTTGCTAAGTGTACAGTATTTTGGCCCTTTTTCAATGTAACGCAAGCTGAGATCGAGGCGGATTGTGCCAGTGTTAGTCTTTTGGTCATTTGCGCGCCATTCCAGAGCTGGCCATGTTGTCAGCCCTCAGGCGCAGCGAAACTCCAATAGTTTACCTGTTTACTTTGGATTAATTGAGTCCGGAAGTCCTTCAAGAAATCACACTATGATTATGTGAAGTAAGATCACGCAGGAAAAAGGAGACTAGAAACTGAAACTGCTAATCATTTAAAAGTACTCGTGCCCACAACAATGGGTTGTTTAGACTTTTGTTCTAAAGCAAAACACGTACTCTACCTAAGTCAACTGAAGCCCCACGCACATTCAGCTTGAAATGTCAATCATCTCCCGCCCTTGGGGAAAACTGATATATACATTTTAGAATACGTTCACGGCACACTACGCAGGAGAATTTGGAAACGGAGTGTTCGCGTCAAATATTTTACGTTCACACTTCGCGGTGGAAAATTGAAAACGCAACAATCACTGGTCAAAACTCGGTCAGGGAAATCACGTGATTATCGTGACTTCGTCGGTTTCGAAATGTTTCGTTTTCAAATGTTTTCCGTCGACAATAAAACGTAGCGTTTTCAAATCTGTCACTCCTTTTCGATAAGGTTCGTTTGGGTGACGATTTAGAGAGCACGGAAGGCCTAAGCGTAGAAACACCCTGATTCGGCAACAGGTTTTTATTTATTTTCCTTCGCGTGAGGCAGCCGCGAGAAAGCGACTCGTGATCGCGGCTTCGCGGCTCTCTCATGAATCAAGAAAAATCTCGGCGACCAGGGTAGCAGAAATAAAGCTGCGTTTTCAAATTACAGACGGGGTCTTAATTTTCCGCTTTCTAGTGTTTTATTTTTTGAATGGATATTTAATACACGTTCTAGATCTCGTAAGATATGACATCCACGATGCCTGATTATTAGCCGGGACGGAAATCGTGCCTACGACAAGATTGCTTGGCAATTTTTCCACTGTTAGCTTCAGCAAAACAGGAGGTCCAAATCCGTGATGACATCACCCGGTTCTTTCCGTTTTTCTTACCACTCCTTCAGCAAAAAGCTGACTGCATGGTGATCAAAGTCCTCTAAGTAAATATACAGGGTTTTTTATGGTCTGTCTTGGAGATATCGGCATCGATTTACAATTAATTCTCCTGAAGTATGGACGTCTGTTATTCAGGCAGCTTATTTTTGATCGGGATTCTTCAGCTTGTTTGTCTTCAAGGTACACTTGTAACGGGTGAGTGCTGAATTCTTGTTCAGTATAGGGAACACTTATTTTTTTTCACGATTAGCTTTTCTCGTCATAGCAATGAAAAGAATATTGCTTTACAACATGAAACTACGTCGCTACAATAAAAGCTAAATCAGCTCCGTGATACGATCTTATTTCGAGAGAGATTGCATCTGACTTTTAACTCCGTAACCTACAAAAATAACGATAATTGATAGTGATTAATCCGTAGTTAGCGCTGAGACTGCTATTTCGCCCTGTTTTCTGAGCATTTTTGTTGGTGCTACTTTAATGGTGCTTCTATCTATATTATTTAATCCCTAGCGCGGAATCTATATTCAGAAAGAAATGAAACGCCGCCGTAGCAATTAGTACCGTATGTTCATTGGAATTAGGCCCCGTTAGTGTCTTCCATGTCTTCCCCTGTTTTCCTGCAAACTAATGAAATGTCTTCCTGCATACTAATGAGGTGTCTTCATGCATACTAATGAAGTGTCTTCATGCATACTAATGAAGTGTCTCTCTGTACACTAATGAAGTGTCTTCCTGCATACTAATGAAGTGTCTTCCTGCATGCTAATGAAGTGTCTTCCTGCATACTAATTAAGTGAATGCAGAAAAAACATCCAAATGGTATGAAGACAGAATGCTCAAGGGTAACTATAGTAAATACAAAACCATGGCAATGCAGAACAAAAGAGAGAGAACAAATCTGACCATGAATATTCAAGGTATGAAATCGAGTCGATAGAGAAGCTTAACCTTTTAGGAGTGACGACAGATAGTAAACTAAATTTTTACCATCATATTAGCAACGTGTGTAAAAAAGCAAGCCAAAGGATGGGAGTCCTTATGAGACTGAAAAATCTGATACCAACAGAAGCCAAGCTGCAGCTTTATAAAGCTGCCATCTTACCACACCTTACTTACTGTCACCTTATCTGGCATTTCTGCAAGGCAACCGATACGAGAAAGCTTTGAGCATATACAGGAAAGAGGACTCAGAGCGGTTTTTAAGGATAAACTTTCTAGCTACGAGAAACTACTGGCAAAAGCAGACATACCTTCGTTGTACAACAGACGATTACAGGACATTGCTGTCTTCATGTATAAGATTAAGCATAAATTACTGCCACAGAGACTTTGTAATCTTTTTCAATTAGACCGAGTGGCTCGTATCACTAAAGGAAACGAGAATTTGTTCAACCTCGATTCAACTTCGTTACCTAGGGCCCAAACTGTGGAATGATCTCACTCCTAGCATAAGAAATCTACCTTCTTTGAAGCAATTTAGAAGCGTCATACGTAATCAGGACCTCACTGCCCCAGCTGCAAATGTCAGTGACTGTCGAGGCTGCAAACTATGCCGAGAATGACTGATCGATTACAGGAGTTTTTACTATTTTAATATTTTAATATGCTTTGCGATATAAAGTTTCAATATATTTGTAGTTTTTTTAGCTAAGGTAACATAAGTCATTAGTTAGATGTCCACTATTAGTAGAGGGGACTTCTCCCCAAAGCTACATCTGCTTTGACTCAATAAATAAAGTTATTATTATTATTATTATTATTATTATTATTATTATTATTATTATTGTTGTTGTTGTTGTTGCTTCTACTTTCACTCGTTCTTGGATCGGTGTTTCTCGACGCCGTTGGTTTAGTTGAGTAAAAGATGAAATTTCATTACTGGATAAGCTTGAATGGGGTTTTGCAGAACGTAGTTTTTTTTTGTTTTTTGTTTTTTTTTATCAGAGCTGTTTATCGCGGTAGATATCTGAAAGGTGGAATTATGTACAGCTATGGTCAGCCTGGATCATTCAACCCTGCTGTTATAACGAACAAAGAAGCGCATATGATTTATGGTAACATGAACAAGAATGCTGGCTCCTCACAAGCTACTGGTCTTGTCAAGAAGAAAAGTCGGGAATTTCCGACTTTTTTTTCCAAAACTGAACAGCACTCTTTTGAATAATAATGATAATTTGATGGTTAGTTTAGGCTTTCGATGCTTTGCCAGTTTAACTTATGGTGAAATGAAAGCCTACTTCAATGTCTGTGCATCACATGTCATTTATATGATCATTCTTTTTGTCTAGTCGAATTCTTTTTTTTTAGAACCTACGTGCAAAAAAATCTTGCCAACCAATTGCAGATAAATTAACTGATATTCAAGCCACGAAATCCACTGCTGAACAACCACATAACCTCACGGTCCCCACCCAGCCACTAGAGGCAGACATTCCGCATCACCAGGTCAGTCTTCAGTAGACATTCATCTCCATATAACAGAACAGTTTCAAACAACAAACTTTACTTTTCCCAAGAAAACATTTGGCAAACAGAATCGCTCATTTCAAGGAAAATGGTTCAATGACTTTCCCTGGCTTCATTTTAATGAGCAATGCGATTCTGTGGCGTGTTTCATTTAAATTTGGTCAGACTTTAATTTCAAATTTTCCCGGGGGAACATCCCCCGGACCCCCCCTAGTTGGCTCACGCTAACGCGTTCGCATTAGCCCCCCCCCACTTGAAAATCCGCTCCGCGGGCCCTGTTCTTTGCTTTACAGTATACGAATGCTGAGCTGCAACAAATCGAGGACCTGGAACGGCTTCCGTTGGAGATTGTAAGTAGTTTACTTGTGTTATTATTGAATTTTCCATTATTTAGTGTCTTCATTACTTTGTGTGTTGTGAACAATAACGCAAATCTCCTTACTCATTTTTAAAGTAACTGTCCATATAATCTAAATTAATTTTGTCGTGTTTTCTCGTAGGATAACCCTGACCCGTATTTACTGTCTGAGGTGCAAAATGGTTCATGTGACGAAATAAGAAATACGAAGTATCTCGAACCCATCATGACCAAAAAGGTCGTTGGAGCTGCGATTGCTTCCCGGGAACTGACAGAACACCGCACGATCACTAGACTATAGTCACCAGTGTATACTAGACCAATCAAGACAATCCACGTCAAGAACGTTGACTAGTCCTAAACAATACCATAAACTTGACTTTAGAGAGGCTTTTCTGTCTAGAACAATATGGCTTCTGTCAAGGACAGCTTGTCTGGTCATAGACTCAGTGGAGGTATTCTTTGTGCATAAGAAATTTCAAGTGCGTGATATGGGTTATTACTCTTGGAATGAACACTTTGGCCAGAAGCACTCAAAGACTTATCCCACAAGGATCGATAAAAAGACACTGAACTTTGCAAAACATAAAATACACGGACTCACATATCAACTCCATTACCAAGAGAGAGCTTATGAGCATGATCAAGCAGTTTTTATCTTACTGCGATTGTGCAACCAATACAAGACGGAGAACAGAACGTTGTCAATCTACCAACTTTGTTTATTTACATCATTTCTATTCCGAAACATACGATTTACAAGAACAAATGGGCGATACAGATTTTTCGAGAATGGCAAGGCCAAAGAGCAAACAAGATTTGCACCATTGAGCTAGGCGAAGTGTTCAAAGGTGAAGACATTGGTTTGGATGTGCAAGAGTTGATTGGAAGCATTGAAAACAAGAATGCCAAAAGTCTAAATTACTGTCTATGCAAGTTCGTGTAGGAAGTTGCGAATAAGTCGGGTAGACGATATTCCTCTCGGACACAATATTGTCTGCGGCTTCCAACTTTTCTTGGTGGAGAAAAAATGGCAAGAGGAAGATGCTGATCATGTTAGTTCAGTATTTCAGGGAGTAACTTTCGATAAATGTAATGTTGCACGTACTCGTCATAAATTTTACGAGCTGCAATAACATGTGAAATATCCAGCTATTCTGTTACATTTTTTGAAGGAAATAAATTTTGTTGTTTGCTTGAAATGTCATTTACTTCAAATTAATTTATTGATGTCACACGATTTCCCAAGAGTCAGTAGACATTTACATATAGAGATCTGGATACAATATCCAAATCTTTAAAGATTTCCACCCAGTTTTTGTCTGCTATTTGCATATGCAAATACAGACACTATGCAGAGGTGTAGAAATTTCGATCACTTCTTCATATAGTACAATAAAATTTTTTATAGAGGTTTGAGTGAGGTTTTCATTATAAGTCCATTTTGTGATTATGTACATGAGGGACAGGTAAAGCGTAACCATTTGTAGTGAATGTGTCGTGAACCACGATGAATGTCGTCACTCAATCGTGAATTATCGTAACCCTTACCATTGGTTGCGAGGAAATTACGAATTCATGACAACATTCGGAACCAATAGAATTCGAGGAAATGAGACGGCAATTGCGTCAACGATCACGTGGAAAAGAAGGCATCCACTCCCGGGTATCCACGCTTCGCGAACAAAGGACATTTTGCGTTTTGTCTCCGTAGCTGTTGGGTTTCACTGTGGACGTCGGAAAGCGATCTAAGTGAGTGAGTTTTTTTTCATTTTCTGAAGTTTGTCATGAATTTCTTAAAAAGTATTGTCTCAATTTGTCACAGCTTTCGAAGTACGGGTCAACTTGGCCGAATAAATGGCTTTGACAGATGCTTCCAAGTTGTCGATCGATGCACAGCTCGGCGTAGACTTTCTGAAAAGGCCTTCGTCTTGTTTATTCAGTACCTCTCGCTCGCTCGGCCGCTTCGCGACTAACATATTCAACTCTGAAATTCATAAGGTCGACTTGTGAAAAGTCTAAGCTCGGCGCCATAGAGTTACTCCTTTGCTTGCGAAGACACGAATTTTAAAGTTTTATCAGCCTCATATATGGGGAAACAAAAGCCGAAAACATCTATCATTGCCCGAACGTGAAGTGAAGTGAATACTTTATTTACCCTCGGATTGTAGAGTAGCTTTATCGTAGCTAATATCTCCGAGCATTTCACAGTATAACAACAAAGGCTAGACCACAACACCAGGATCTTTATGCCCTACTCTTTACGTCTGCGAAAACTGTGGACAGTTTAATGAATTACAGCTGCCATGCTGGCTTACGAACTACAACAACCTGGTAACCGGACCTAATGTACGATACTACATTCCCCCCTTGCTTACAGATAGTTACATGGGGTAGCCTAAAAAGCAAAAACTAAACACGAAAGAAGTCAGTATCTAAATTCCTTCCTGGTCTGGCAACCGTTATCTAACTTCAGCATTATAGCTGAAAGTCCGGGTACTTTTCCTTTAGATAAGTGTTAGTGTCTTTTCGGTGCCTCTCACCCCTCCTTGTTCCCTCTTCCCTGGCAAGTGGTGGTCAACTTGCTTATTTGGTACAGCTTCTTCAGTACTCTCATGAACTGCTCGGTCTCTGCATTGGCTTGTGGATTCAGCGGCGCCTTCCGCTCGTGACGAAAGCCCAAGTACTTGCTAAAGTCGCGGAAGTCCTCGCTGTTGAATGGAGGTCCATTGTCACTGCTTACAGAAACTGGTATGCCCAGCGAGGCGAAGGCTTTATCCATCTTCGGTATCACCGCCCTGGCACGGTCT
>JAHPZR010049764.1:2500-10059 GCA_019787425.1 Platygyra sinensis | reverse complement strand
ATTAGACAGAATACATTTCCTATAATACCTTCCTTTACTGGAGCATCATCCTGGGTGATTTTCTTTTGGAATTTTGTTTGGTGCAGTAATGTACACTGTAAAACAAATAAATTACATAAAAAAAACACAAAACATGTGGGAACTCCTTCTAAAAGTAATATACGGTGTAATCAGCTAAAAGGAATAATTATAAGTAATAATAAAGTATAATAAAGACACACTTTATGTAGTAAGTTAAGTCACATACCAAATTCAAGAGGAAGTTTCTTCAGCCCTTTCCTAAATGCACCAAGTTTGTCCTTGCAGGTCTGAGCACTCTGCCTGAAAGCCAATAACACTAAGAAAATTAATGGTAATAGGACTGGCTGGTGTCCAATTTGGTCTGTAATACATGTAATAAGAGTGTTAACAAAATCGCATGTCTCAGTGCTGGGAGTCCGATTTGCTTATCATGAGTATGATCAAAGACCGAATTGGACCACACAATTCAACAAAAAAATTACAATTTCTGAGAAAAGAAGAATAGCCAAGTTATGAAAAAAAGGGGAAAATTTGCATTAAATTGCTGACAAAGGAGGAGTAAACACTCTGAGGCCACCATGACGCCTATTGGCAATTAGGCACCAAAAACACAAAAGCAAGCATAACTAAGACTATAACTTAGACTACAACTTTGAATGTGATTGGCTGTATTGAACTGTCCGATAACAAACTGCACAACAACAAACCATCTAATAACAAACTGTCCAATAACAAACTGTCCGACAACAAATTGGCAAGTGAATTAGTGGAAAGTAAGAGTTTTTTTAACCAATCACAATCAAGGAAATTGTAATTTTTATGATTATAATAATAATCATATCTATAACAAATGCGCCTATTTAATCATGTAATCGGCAAGTATCCGATTTGAACTTTTTGTAATTCATCATGTATAACTGGATACCCATATGATTTTCATATCAATTATTTGCACTTTAATGGCTTCCTTCGCAATGTTTCCTACAATTTTCAAAACCTATGAAAAGTACTTCTGACTTTATTCCACAAAAGAAGTTCTCAAAAGATATTTTTAATTCTGAAATTTGTTATAGATATGTTTAATTAGTAATTGCACCTTGTGCCATACAATTCAGGGAGCAAGTGTGCCTGTAATTTCAAATTGGCCTTGCAGTTTGCAATTGTCCACTTTTGAAATTTTCTGCATGACTACTGCCTGAATTGTACTCCACTCAGTGTAATTTATTACTAATTTACTAACAATAAAAATGGTAATAATTATAACAATAACAATAACAATAACAATAACAACAACAATGATGAGAATAAGAATAATAAGCATAAAATGAACAACAACAACAAGTGTTCAGAACAGAAACAACTAAAGAAAACACCTAACAAGATGTCCGTGTATATTAACTGGTTATTACTTTTCTCTTTTTTATATATGTAACGAACAGCTATCTATTTATCAGGTTACAGTTAGTCTTAATAGTTTATAGGCCTGCAAACACATCGACCTTCAACTTGTTTACCTTTTTTATCTACCTCATCTAGCTCGGAAAATTTTTGCTTTCGTCACACTACGAATTACATCTCTCCAGAGCAGACGTTACACAAAAATCAAGAGAAATTCAATGATAATTTCTTACTTGCCTATCCACAATAAACTAAAATCGGATGATGCTCGATATATATACCAAGTCAGAATACCCGTCCACTCCATTTACATGTGTCGGTGTGCTTTGAAGAACGAGGAATATAACAATAGTTGCTATTCTTATTCAATGAGATGCTAATAAGTGGTCGGGTATTCTGAAGTTTAGCCCCAAGTCAATATATGCACTATATTTGTCTCGTTCTTTTGTGCGAAGTCTATTGTGTTATTGTGTAAGGGATAAGAATCATTGTTGTGTTCTTTGTGACGTAACTCGAGACTTGCTATTCACTTGGTATATCGTGCACCAGCCCTAAAATCTTATGAACGTCCGATGCCAAACTTTTTTTGCCGGAACGAGTGAAAAAACCCTTAAAACTAGGAGACGGTAAGCAGGTATATTTACCTGTATCCGTGAAGCACGAGTATCTATTTATAAGGAGAGAACATATATTAAAACTGTCAGCCATGTTTTCAAATAATGCCACCGAAAGAGAGACTTATTACGAGCACAACATTTATCTCTGTCGACCGACCTTCAATCTGCTGTCCGCCGCCATTTTATTATACCGCTGTCTATGAGCGTGGATACTACAGGCTCAGTTTTTCGCTGTTCATTTCTTTTTTTTGGTATCACGGGCTCACTGATGACAAAGCAAAGATGGCGGACGTGTCGGCAGAGGACATAAAATTGTTAGTGTTTGATCTTGCGGGTACAACTGTGGATGATTCTGTCGAAGGAGTACCACTCGTTGCAGTTGCTATGAAGGAGACGTTTGAAAAACATGGTTATGACATCGATGTGGAAATCGTCAATAAATATCGCGGCATGGAGAAGAGGGAAGCAATTCAATGTATTTTGAACGATTTGCACAAGCAAAGCAACACGACTCGAACCAACGATGTTGAAGTTATATTCAAAGATTTTAAATATTTTCTGAACAGGCATTTATCATCGATTAAAAACGAGATTCCGGGGACGACCGACGTTTTTCGAAAACTGAAATCAGCTGGAATGAAAATTGCTGTTGGCAGTGGCTTCCCTCATAGTGTCGTCGAAGCGATCGTGTCTACGTTGAATTGGACGGAGCTGGTAGATTATCTTTCTAGTGCAGAAAAGGCGGGCCATGGAAGACCTCATCCTGCGATGATTCACTCTGCCATGAAGTTTTCGGCATAAGTGATCCACGCTGCGTGGTGAAAGTTGGAGACACAAAGATTGATGTACAGGAAGGCAAGAACGCAGGGTGTTGGACTGTGTCCGTTTTAACTGGAACACAAACTAGAGAGTTTATCAAGGAAAGCAATCCGGATTTTATACTTAACAGCATCGCTGACTTACTTGATATCTTTGCAAACGGCAAATTCCAATTTTAATGTTGATTCTACACTTTTTTTAAAAAAAAGTGATTTTACCCTGCGCGTTAGAGGTTCCCTTCTCTTTCTGCTCGATCAGAGACGAGAGGTAACCCTCTCGATTTTCTATGGTGCTATTGTGTTGTGCGTTGCCATGCGAAACGTGCAAGTTGTTTTTTCGGTCAATTGTGCCAGATTACCAGACTACGAGTAGTCGGTTTTTGTTCCTGAGAACCTCCGCTGGCGGAAATTATTCAAATTAGGAAAAAGAACGAGGATGTACAGTGTAGGTAGAATCTTAACTTCTCGCAGTCTAGCGAAAGCCACGGACAGCGATTTGAATTCTTTCTTTCATGCGTAAGTTTTAAACCGGTTAAAAAAAAAACAATAAAAAACCAGTAGTTTTAATTTCTTCGTCCCTGCATGATCTTGGACGCGGCTGATTAAACGATCGAGAGCTTCCGAGCACAGGATTCCTCTCGACGCTTACCAGACAGAAAGAGAAGGAAATCTCTGCTCACGGGGTATTATTTTTAGAGCCGTATGTATGATTTTGTTTTAATTTTTTAATATTCAGACTACAGACTAATCCTGTGTACCTGAGTAGACTATTTCAGGGTGCTTTTTATTCGATTACAAGTTTACAAACAATTTTAGATATTTCCAGTGGTGAAAGGAACAGTTTTCTGTTCCAAAGATGACGTTTTAGTGAGGTATACACAAATCTTAATTCGACACGTGAAAGTTTAGAAGAATCGAAAAAGGCTTTGGAAACACTCGCCTTTAGCTCGTGTTCCCTTGGCTTTTCTCAGGCTCCCAAACGTTCTCTCGTGTTTATGAATTTTCTGTTTCTTAACCAACGTTGCGTTACAATTAACAAAGAGAATACTTATCTATCCACAGATACATTATAGTTACATAATTCTTTCATCTTTTTATTTCTTAGTTTCAATCTTCTTACCGCAGTTTTAAATATATCGTAAATCGCGCTGGACATCCTTTTTCTGAAACGGTGTTCCTCAAACTTTGCTTGTTCGTAAGCAGATTGCTTATAGTACAAGCAGAATTGTAGAATTGCAATCCGCTGAAGATTGTCTAAAGTACGTCAACATGGAAAAGTCGGACATATTCCAAGTAGTTGACATTGAAAATCTCGACAAAGTTAGTCAAGAAGAGGATTTGAAAGAAATAGGAATTACGTTGGTTCGACATTGTAATAAAATGAAAAAGAATATCAAGGCTTAAATAAATCACAGTATTACAGCAAGAGCGTGGATGACGAGGGTGAGATATAAACCAACTGAAGAGCAATTTTTCAGACAACCGTTATCCTTTTTCATACGAGCAGTGACATGGATACGTGTATTAGCTCTTAAAATCCTGGATGCAGAAGGGATTACACGAAGGCAAAACAGCCGCTAATGTTTAAAAATAATTGTGTTCCTTGTTCATCTAAATACAGACGAAACAATCAGTAGGGTCATAAAATCAATTTTTTTTAGAACATTTCAGTCGGGTGAAGAAGCGCGCATTAAACAGACCTAATAGACCTCTATCACTCGGCCGCCATTTTGAGTCCCAGGAGAACAAAAAGCTTTGTTTTTGCCCGTCCAGCCTCGCACTGGATGAGAGGTTAGACGGGCAAAATCTTTTGTCTCAGCTTTTCCTGATAACGTTGAATTGATTTAAAATGACACTAATTTATAAGGGTGCGGCAGAGGCATACGTAAACATAAGCGCGATGATTCAGAATGGGGGCGTTATTCTCTTTTGGCTGTGCTGGACTTCAGGACTTCATCAGACATATAGCTCGAGCCTGTTCCATATTTGAAGCTACCACCTTTGCAGACCAACCACAATACTAGTAAGTACTGAAAAAGTAAAAATTCAAAATAAAAGTAGCATTTGTGAAACAAAAGTGACGAGACTGGCAATATACTATTTCACATATATATAGCCTAGCCGAAGTATGCCTGGATTTTTAAAAACAGGGTTAGCGAAGATAAGGACTCATTCTACTACTTGGCAATTAAAAACAATAAAATTCGTCTAAAGGCCGATTAAAATCCTATATCTGACGCTGGGCGGTAAGTTAATGGCCCTAGAAGCATTCCGATCCGAGTCTAAATTTAAAATGACGCAAATTTTAGAACATTATAATGTAACCTGACTTCCGGCGAAGTTTCAAAGCGGTATCATTTCAGTCTAGAAATTTTTATAAGTTGAGTTCGCTGCAGCGATAGAGTGCTTACATAGCAACTTAAAGTAGTCACAAAGACTGGCCTATGGTTCAATGCCATTAGAGCC
Source organism: Platygyra sinensis (assembly GCA_019787425.1). Lineage (NCBI taxonomy): Eukaryota > Metazoa > Cnidaria > Anthozoa > Scleractinia > Merulinidae > Platygyra > Platygyra sinensis. The sequence goes on along the minus strand of JAHPZR010049764.1, from coordinate 4,739 downwards.
CGCTGAAACTAGACCTAGATCCAAGTTTCCCGGGTCGAGAGCTCCAGCCTTTTTCCAAGGTACGATCAGCCAAGCGCTAAACACCGACCAAACAATATTAATGACTGGCACAGACTGTTTAATTTGGGGTTCGGTGGATTATGCGGGGTGCGGAGTGCGGAGTGTGGAAAATGCGGAGTGTGGAAGTTTTTTTCATTAATAATCTTTAAAGGGCATTGTCACGCTATTTGGCAAAACTAGAAGGTGTCTTCGCATCAATTGAATCCCAAAACTAATGATCTAGGTTTGTTATTGAAGACTATTTGAAGGTACTGAAATTGTTTCCTGTCACCTGTCGCTACGGATGGCATGGATGGAAATGGATTGAAACTCGAAAAAATTGGCTAATTTTTTTCGAGTTTTGATACTACTTGTTCCAAAAATCCTCAAGGAATTTATTATGGTTAGCTCTCTCTGATAAAATTCATTTGATATCTTAGTCATAGCTTTACAGAAGCATTTTTCTTATGAGCCCCAAAGTAGTGATTTTAGCACAGAAGTGACCTAAAACAGCAAACTTCTCGTGACACTGCTCCTTTAATTCCTTTATATTCTCATTGAAATAGTGTTTTATAACATCGTGACACATGCGTTTAAATTAACAAAAATCAATAGCATAGCATTATCCTTACATTTTCATGGCTAAATCGAATAATATTTTTGGTAGCTTTAAAGAACACTAACGAATAGATAATTAAAAGATAGAAATCAATGCATTATTGTGAATTCACGATATTAACAATAAATCTATAGTCTAAAAACTGGATGATTCCTTACATTTTCATGGCTAAATCGAAAAATATTTTTTGGTAGCTCTAAAGAACACTAACGAATAGATAAATAACAGATAGAAATCAATGCGCTTAGCATTATTGTGAATTTACGGTATTAAGAGCGTGTCCGTGTAAGAACCGACCACTCAAATTTTCGTGGAAAATGGATTGCCTTCATTTTTTCTACACAAGTCAAACAACATATGCAATGAACGAAAATGCCCTTTATTTCGATAGATTCGCTTTTTTAATTTTTTGAGGAATTTTTTTTGTAGGCACCCCGAAAACTACACAAACCGGAAATTGAAACCCCAAAAATTGGGGGTTACGTTATGCTTGCTCAAACTTTGCACATTTGATAAAACAACCTAATTCTTTCAGAATTACTGCATAATTCTTTCTTCTTTCCACACAACTAAAAACTATCTGCTTATCTTAAACGCAAGCAAAGTTATGACGTCTTAACGTGATCCGCTTAAAGATGTCTTTGCCATCTTTGCTGACATAGCCTCCAAACAAACAGATTTTTTTCAAAAGTGGGACCTCTTCATGAATGATGACTGTTATCACCGTAATGTACTAGGCCTAAGCTACAATTATCTGTATTAAAAGTTGTGGGCACTCATAATTTTGATACGCAAAAAATTCGACAAAGTAGCGGAAATTTCAACACTTTGTGTGGAAATGACGAATCTCATCCGTTGACTAAAATGCGGTTTTGAGTTTCTCAGCGAACTTTTAGACATTACCTCAGTAGATTTATTGAGTTTTAACGCTTGGAAAACTCGATGAGACTTATTTTACGCCAAAATATCGAGAAATATCTCAAGCCTCACGTTTCTTTTGACTGACCACTACCGATCATCATTACGACCGTTCCGTCACGCATCACGCATTCTTGGTTGAAGAAGGCGTTGATTTAAAATGTCTTATCCCCATAGAAATGAGCAGCCTTTTATGATTATTTCATACTTTTTCAACATCTTTTCCTTTTATTTTCTTGTTTCTTTTTATAAGATTGCTGTAATATTAAACAGTTGGGGTCAATGTCAGCAACATTCGTTCGCTAACTCACATAATTTGACCGTTCGGGAGACTCTTTTCCGCTAATAATTAAAGTTGCTAATAAATCAGGAGAGCTCATAGAGAGATTTTTACCCTAGCTGATATCCAAAATAGACCTTTTTACGGATACCATGCCTTTCCGATGCTTCTAATTAAACAACAAATATGCCTAAGACACCGCTTGATTTGATGCCGCGTAAATCGAGTAACATGATACTGTGTGCGAAGTCTCACCAAGACAAGTATTCGTATCAGACTCATAAAAGTATGGCATCCCAGTCTTGCCAATTTTTAAAAAATTATAGGGCATACTAGATTAAGACAGAGTTTCCTCTTCATAGTATTCTTAGAGAAACCAATTT
>JAHPZR010049763.1:22500-35149 GCA_019787425.1 Platygyra sinensis | reverse complement strand
AACACTGACTAACTGAAGAAACAATAGTAAGTTAAACCTTGTCAAAGGTAGCTTGTAAACGTTGGGTAACGACATTTTCATTGTCAGCCATTCTGGAAACATTGGGGGACCTTCTGCGCTTAGGACAGTTAAAACAAACTATTTCAGTCAATGTAATATACACGTTTGACAAATTCGGCACCTAAAAGAAGATTTCACCCATAGAGAGAAATACGGCGACAAGGGGGAACGTTCGATAGCGTTTCGCACTCCTGAGAAGGACTCACGGTAAGTAGACCTGATAAAAATCTGGATAAAGATCTTCAACATCAAACAAGGGCAGATATGCCAGCTTATACTAATGCAGAAAGAGACTGCAAGGAGAAGTTTAACTGGCGAAGTTATTTGCGTGTTTCTGCATTGGCTGTCAATGCACAGTCATTCGCCAGGCTCACAGGGCTATTTGCGAAACAAAAAGGAGTATTCCTGTCATTCTCGGAACCTGCTCGATACCAAGAGAAAGGTTTTATGGTGTGTGCAACCACTTTTCACTTCCGATTTTCAAGTTTTTGTGACCGTGACCGCACTCCACACTTTTCAACGACTGATGGTAAGTCCATGATCCTTTTTCGAACTGGGGAGGGTCAGCGCGCTCCAGCTTTCATTGAGGCTGACTGAGGGTCGCGCCTAGATACTTGGTAGGTTTTCGGGAGGTTAAATAAGTTACACAATTTCCTCTCATGTCTTTGCCTTTTTACCAACGTTTTGCTGTGATCATGCTAAGCCTTTTGCTTTCCACTTCAGGAAAGTGCTCTTACCAGATTTCGGCCGATCAAAGTTTTCCTTGTTGGCTGAAATTTTAGAAAGCATGTTGCAGAGCAAATAACCACTATTCTGGAAATTGTCATAGCGAAATAACTCCGCAGACACAATGCATTTTCCTTGTGAGGACATGGTTTTAGCCATTGGACTCGAGAAGAACTCGGTTCCAGTCGGCGTTTCCAATAATGAATTTTAAACATCGTTTAGCCGTGTTGTTTTATAGAGACAACGTCCTAAACCGCAGCTCAGTGTTCCTAAACGCACAATGGTTAACATAGACTTCGTTAACAATACTCGGCCCCTTAAGTTTAGTTCCGTTTTTGAAGTCTATCGGAGCCACCCCCCGGTATTGCACAGATTTGCGGTACAGACAACAAGTTGGCACATTCCAATTGGGGGTAGGGGTAGGTGGGTGGAAAATGGAAACCGTAAGCGGCGTTAAAGCCATTTCTCCCGGCATTTCAAGTGGCTAAGCTAGTTAATTGGCTTGTTGCAGGATCAATTAAGTATGAACCCACTGCTTCGAAATTTTGAGTGAAATTTTGTAGGGTATTTTGTCCGAGCCGGTCGGGGGGACGGGGCCTTCGAGTTCTGTGAATTGTGTTTTTTCTTTTTAAAAACAAAAAAAGAAGAGAAAAAGAAAATAGAAAACAAAGAGGACGATATGACGGTCAAGAAAATTATGAGCTGCAATGTAATCTCTTGATCCAGCTGTATCCGTATTTTTTTTTGTTTATCAATGGAGGCCCTGAACTAGGTGCTTCTTCAAACAGTTCGTTTCATTTTGTTCACACTAAGTTTAGTTCCGTTCGATCTGTTGAGCATCCACCATTATTGCCCAGAGTTCGTTAGCAGGACAATATGTGCACATCCCAATGTGGGTAGGGGTAGGGTGGGTAGAAATGAAACCGTAACGGCTTTAAAGCCATTTTCCGCAATTTCAGGGGCTAGCTAGTAATGTGGCTTTTGCAGGATATTTAAATATGGGACCAACTGCTTCGGAAATTTGAGTGAAATTTTGGTCGGGTTTAATTTGTGAGCGGTCGGGGGACGGGGGCTGTGATTGGTGTATGTTAGAAAAAAAAAACAAAAGATACAGATAGACACGAAAATGGGTCAAGAAATTATGATGCTTTATCAGTTTATCAATGAGGCCCTGACAAGGGCTTTCTTCAACACTTCGTTTCTATTTTGTTTCACACTAAGTTTAGTTTCCGTTTCGATCTGTTGAGCACCCACCATTATTGCCACTGCTTGGAAATTTGAGTCATTTTGTAGGTTAGTTTTCTGAGGGGTCTGGAGGAAGGGGGGGTGCGTAATATGTATTTAAAAAAAAAGAAAAAGAACAGATAGACAATATGAGGTCAAGAAATTATGATCTGCATATAATCTCTTGATCAGCTTTATCAGTTTATCTATGAGGCCCTGTTAGGGGTTTTAAGTATACTTGATATTTGGGTAAAAAATTAGAGTAAAGAAGAAACACAAATTTTGGGAAAAATTAATCTGGAGGATGTTTAGTTCAGAAAAGACAGGACATTATGAGTAGGAAATCCATAACATTATTGCTTACAGATGCTTACCTGAAGTGGTCGACCATTGTGCTAATAACGATAACGTATTTTAAAATGGATTCTCGGTGTTCATTTGAAGAATGAAGTTTCAAAGAAATGCATTCCGCACTTCCCTTTTTCAGTAATACAACAAACTTTTCGTTTATTTCATTTCTTGCCAAATTTGTTGTTAGTAGAAAAAAAGGATGAAAATGCTTTAAAGCATGTTCTAATCTTTTCTAACTGTACCAAACATATTCAAGCTGGCGACATAAAAGTACACTGTGGTTGCCTTAAGCACGTGATCGTGGTTTGCCTCCGATCAAAATTCATGTTCCTATGCAGGAAACTTTAAGAATGCGAATTATGTTTTAGAAAAGTAAAACATTTTATACTTGATAGTGGCCAATTTGACCCTTGTAACTGTACTGTGTTACAGGCATTTCGCCGTCTTTCACAAGTGTACCGTTGGTAGCTCTTTTTAGATTACCTGGCTCAATTAATCCATGAAAAATTATGATCCGAAATGGCGTGAAAAAAATAATAATCGCGTGATTTTATTTCATACATTTTGTTTAAAGTAAAATTGGTAGTTTTGTGTTTCTTAGGGCAATACGGATAAAATGACCATCAAAATATTCATACTATAACCTGCCCTTGCTAGCAGCAGTTTCGACTCGGTTCTTAAAGATCCTTTCCGAACATTCAGCGATTTTAGATGGACTTTCACTCCTATTTGGCAGTTACCCAACGGCACACACTGCCCATTCAGTGTAGGTTTTTTGAGAGTTAACTCGATCCACATGAACCTCCAACATACGAAGAGTAACCACACTTTGCCATGACTTTGCTAGTCGGCTAGGCTTCTAACCAACTCAATTCAGTAGGCGTGCAGCGAACACTGTTTATAGTTCACGTTAAAAACAAAATACTTTATTGACACAATTAATTTCATTGGTCTCAACGACCCACGCAGTTAAAAAACTAAACATGACTGAATTAAAGCTAAGTAGTCACGCTTACAAAAACCTAAAAGGGTCACCACAACTTACTACGGCAGCCTCCTTTTTTGTCACGCAATTTAATCGCTTAGTGTGAAAAAACTTGAAACGAAACTGTTGAAGAAGCCCAAGTCAAGGTTATGTTGTGCTTCTCCATCGACATCAAAATGAAAATGTTACTGAGACACCCATTGATCAGGTGATACACCACATGTCACCAGAATAATTTTAACCTAACCCGGCGTTCCCGCACCCTGGCCGCGGGTTGCGAGGAAAAGGCCATGGGAACGAGGTTGCTTTTAACTTACACATATTTCTTAAATTTCCGCCCTCTATTCTATCCCTCCGACTCATGAGTTTACGTAATTGGTTTCAAGAGGTGCAAGAACAGCTTTCGAAGCTACCCGAGTATATCCCTAAGGCCCTTTAAATTTTCATCTCCTGCCCACCCTTAGCGTATTGTATCCCGGGGTTGTATCTAACGCAATCTCATTGCAGGCCCGTAGGCTGGGGGGGTTCGGGGGGTTCGCACGAACCCCCCCCTCCCCCCCACTGCCTGGAAAGGTCCGCTCGGTGGCCTACTCACAAATAATTTGACCGGCTTAAAACATGTCTCGCATGTATAAAAAAATTACTGAAACCTTATTGAAAACGTGACACTAGTCTTGCAAATGGACGACTGTGGGAAGGAAAGAATAGACGATAATTTTATAATAAGAAGCCTTTGAATCACCACACGATTGTAAGGAGGTATTCAAATTCTCGCGCTTGAAGGCATCAGGATTATACAAGCTAGCCAACGAAAACATCATATAATTAGCTCGTTATTCTTAAATTTCCCATATTTTGGGATCTGTGGCGGCCTCCAAATCTCGATGCTTTTAGTGTTCTTTAGTATCACTCCGTTTAACGAATGGAAGGGAAGATTGTGGCACAATCTTTGATTGCCACAGCAGGTGAAGCTGGCTAATTGCGGTTCCATTGCTAAGTATCGACTTCTCCCACTGTGTGAAATGACGAGTATCGTGGTCCTGAAATCACACGATACGGACCCGTATTCTTCGAGAATACGGACATACCTGGACGTACCGTGTTCCAAGACACGCGACGTGTCCACCGCGTGTCAGGAACCGTATTCGTTCCGATTCGGACTTAACCCTTGACATGGAAAAACCGATGTCAGGATACGTCATTGAAACGCGGCGTGTGGAGACCTGGAAATTTCCTTATACTTTCAGATTTGCCGCGATTAATGACGCACCGTATACGAGCGCACAGTCTTTCTTTTCGTCTTTCGAAAAATTGTCCTTTCCACTGTAGTGAGAATGGTTTCACTGGGTGTTCTTGTCCCGAAATTCCACGGTACTAGACAAATCGATCTGTACTCTAGAACCCGATTTTCCACGGTACTACGAGAATCGCTTAGTATTCAAGAACCCGAAATTCCACGGTACTTGAAGAATAGATTAGTGTTCTAGAATGCGATATTCCACGGTACGAGAAATTTCACTCGGCATTCTTGATCCCCACTACATACTATCAGTTTTTTTTTTGGAAAACTGCCCACCAAATTCCCCCGATAATTTTGCACCCTCTTATTAGCTTCCACAGATCAGTACCTTGTGCCCTGATTATCTTGGATTTCCCTTCCCTACCAATGATTTATAAACACATATTTCACAACTAAGAAAATTCCACGAAATTACACATTTTACGCAGTGTCCATCGCGTAAGTTCCATTTCGAACAACTCAGGAGACGGGAGATCATCATTGTAAGTGGCCGCACTGAGGTTGATATTTCTTGAACAGAGAACACTTGGAACGAGGCCAAGTAGTGAAGGCGAAAACTGCTCTTCGATACACATGATAATATGATCGAGTAAAGGAATTGCCACATTTCTTTGAAAATACTCTCTAGGAGTTTGGGCCTCAGTATTGGAGCGATGCTGTTGTCTTGGTGTCAGTCGGGGCATTTCGGCAGCAGTACCCACCTTCTCAGCCATTGAAACGCTTTGATTGTAAATACGGGAAAAGTTTGTGATGCTGCCCTCTTTCCAAATATTAGCATTCTTCTCCAAATTGCCGGCACAATTCCAGTCACATCGTACGAATGCGAACGAAGCGCAAGCACATTGTGACGACTGAATACTGAACTACATTCGTGCATCGATGTAACATCGCTTGTCCCATCTTGCGCTTTTGCACATTCACTACACTACTACTCTGTGGACTTCGACACTGTAGTACACTGTTATGCTCGGCCACACCCCCGTCGACTTCAACTGGAAAATCTTCAGCAATAACGGTAAGTTTAATTTTGTGTGGCCCTGTTAACATTAAAGGTCCGTTTTAAACGAAAACGAACCCACCCAGGCAAAAACCAGCCTACGGGCCTGCATTGTGTATTGATCTTGAACGGGTTAGTTCATGAGAATCTTTGGTTAAAAAGAGGATTTGAAAGGCTGGTAAAAGAATTTGGAGTTGGTAAATATTTTAACAAAATGTTTAACTTCTTGGAAACGGCGGCTATGAGCAAAAGACACGTTATATTGATAAATGTTCTGACGCAGGCTTCGGAGAGAAATTTCTTATATCCTGTTTAAATTTTTACCCCAAATATCAAGTATACTGAAAACCCCTAACAGGGCCTCATTGATAAACTGATAAAGCTGATCAAGAGATTATATGCAGATCATAATTTCTTGACCTCATAATTGTCTATCTGTTTCTTTTCTCTTTTTTAAAAAACATAATTCGTGCCCCGTACCCCCGACCGCTCAAAAGTAACCTACAAAATGACTCAAATTTCGAAGCAGTGGTTCATATTTAAATTATCCTGTAAAAGCCAATTACTAGCTTAGCCACTGGAATGCGTAAAATGGCTTTATAACATAGCTAGCAGAGTCACGCAATCAAATTCAGTATACGTAAGCGTGCTCCAAATCTCGACAGTGCTCGCTGATGGCGTCAGCAAATCGCTTTGCCAGAATTCTTTTTCGAGCGAGCGGCCATTGTCAGCGCGGGAAAAATATTATATTTCGCTACAATGATGGATACAGAGACTCGGCGCACTAGTCCCAAAACAAACACAATTTTCCGGCCTTTTCTCGTGAGCTAGAGTTTCTTAAATGAGGCAGAAAAAGAGAAAAACAACGGAAAGGAAACTCGGCATCAGCGCCGTCACGATTCGCTTCACTGTCCGAAAGACACTCTGGTAAAACCAAACAAATTACAAACTGGTCTGTTTCAACCTTTAAAGGTAAGCTTAAGTTTTACCGTTATAAAATTGTTAAATATAAACCTCGAGCTTTCAGCAGAAAAATTGAAATAAAACAATTCCTATTTTGCTTAATATTTCGCTCACCGCGAACAATCACTTCTGATATTGTTGTTGTTTTTTTCGCGTCGATTTTCAGGATTTTATGCACAATTCCACCGGCTATGTTATAAAACAATTGGTTCATGCTTTTAGCTGTGCACTATCGAGTTATGGAGCACTTGGGAAGTTTGGAGAGCACTCAAGAAGCTAGAGTTGCCCTCGCAGCTCGGCAACTCTTACGCTTCTTTCGTGCTCTCCAAACTTCCCGCGTGCTCCATAACTCGATAGTGCACGCTAAGCATGAACCAATAGCGAAGCGCGCGAAGTCTAAAAATAGAATGCAAATCACTGAATTCCCAGTGAGACTCAGTCGACATAAGCGTGTTCTGAGGAAATACAGGGAATGTAAGCGAAATTTTTATTTCACAAGTGTTTTAGGCACAGCGGCTTTTGCCGTGAAAGAAATCTTCAAGATCATCCACCATTCCAGTTTGTTTGTCTGAGTCTTGTCTGAGTCATGACGTCACTCGCGCGCTTCGCTATTGTTAATTAAAGCCGGTTACGGTTGTCATTTTACCCCCACCTACCCTACCCACATTGGAATGTGCACTTGTTGTCTGTAACGCAATCTGTGCAATAACGGTGGGTGCTCAACAGATCGAAACGAACTAAAACTTAAGAGTTCTTGATAAGAATCCGCGGTTAAGAGAGGGATTTTTAAGGCTGATGACAGATGTCTGGGTCAGTTGGGATCTCGGAAAATTTTAAACTTCTTGTAAACAGCAGATATGGGGCGGAAGACAACTAATATTGTAGATGTTATGACCGAGGCTTCGGAGACAATAGACCTTTTTCGCTTGTACATTTTGTTTTCCCAATACAGATCATGTGATGATTACTCAGGAGATTTGATCTTGTCTGTTCATTAAAAAGAGTACATGCAGACATATCATGCTAGCATGTACCCTTTTTAATGAACAAAACAAAAGATCAAATCTCCTGAGTATCATCACATGATCTGTATTGGGAAAACAAAATGTACAAGCGAAAAGGTCTATTAACGGTTGTTGAAGTCTCAGAGTGATTTCGCACAATAATCATCGAACATGCCGCTGAAACTATGATAACATAACGTGAGATATCGTGGATCATCCAGTTGTCGACATGCTGCGAGGTAAGTGGAATATATCCATAATTTCCCTGGTAAATCGTTATTTCCACGTTATTGACGCTAATTAGGACGGCGGTGTTTGTTTACAAACCACAGCTTAAACTTCTACTTCTAATATTTTTCAATTTTGACTGCCCCAGAATTTTATTGCATATTTTTACAGGTGAGACATTGCTCTTTCAGTGGCAGGGTTGTTTGGGTATCTCAAGTGATGTACTTTTGACGGTATTTTCCTTTAAAAATTCGCCATTTTTATGGCGCTTCGCAGTAGTTCGAAAGGGAAGAAGTTTAAAATTCTGTAAAAAAATAAGATATGATCAAATTACCAAAACCGCCTCTCAAGGTATCAAGTAACAGTTGGCTTGTTTCGAATAATGTGTTTTTACCCGGAATTATAGCGTTTTCTTTGCTTGGCAAATTGTTAAGATGTGCCTTAAAATGGCCGCTGAAAGCGGTCAGTATAAAACACGGACTGCGGACTACGGACTACGGACTACGGACTGGGTATAAAACACGGACTCAGGTATAAAACGCGGACTAAGCATTACGGACTGGGTATAAAACACGGACTGGGTATAAAACGCGGACCGAGCATTACGGACTCGGTATAAAGCACGAAGAAAGGTTCTACATTGAATAAATTCTTGCACGAACGTTTTCATAAATAGAAGCTATCTGTATAAATTATAGAAGTCTCATGTCCCGAAAGTGCCCGCTCATACAGGTTTAACCATAATCGATTGCCGAAAAAGAAATAGAAGACACTGAAAGTCACAAAATTGACGAGCTGTATGAATTTTCGAATGATTCAAGCCATGATTAAATGTTTTGAAAGATCAACAGTCGAGAGAATTGAGGAGAATTCGAACGAATGTCCCGCTGTATGTATTAAATAAATACACATAAATACGGCCACGGCGAAATGAGGGACAAAAGTTGACAAATAGAAGAAACGACATTACACAAGGATGGCAGTTCTGCACGCTTCATACCGCCTTGGAAAAGGAACGGGAAAAAAGGGAAAAAAAAATTCTTACAACACGGGGTATTCGTATTTGGTCACCCACCCAAGTACTATCCCCGCCGAACAGGGCTTAACTTTGTTGAGCAGACGAAACACGTTGCTGTCCTTGTGGTATAGTGAGTCCACGGTAAACGCATTTTTTAAAATTTCTAAGATGAGAAAAGGTATCAAAAAGAGAAAAAATATCTGATACTGCATGGCTGGGAAAGTAGAGAACAAAAAGTTAGAGGAATATGAAAATGAGAACTATTACTTGCTTTGGTGATCGGACAAGCGGCACTTTCGAAATAATTGCCTCAGTCTCTCGGACGAAGATAATTCGGTCTCACGGACCGATAACTTTGTGAATGTGAATGTTTTCAACAGCGTTACATCTCCTCATGCATGTACTGTCTTACCGGAAATCGAAACTTTGCAAGAAAAGAAGAATTAATATATATATGAAACTATATATCGCAGCCCTTACCTCCAATCCCGGCCATCTTGGGTGAGTCACTATACCACAAGGACAGCAACGTGTTTCGTCTGCTCAACAAAGTTAAGCCCTGTTCGGCGGGGATAGTACTTGGGTGGGTGACCAAATACGAATACCCCGTGTTGTAAGATTTTTTTTTCCCCTTTTTTCCCGTTCCTTTTCCAAGGCGGTATGAAGCGTGCAGAACTGCCATCCTTGTGTAATGTCGTTTCTTCTATTTGTCAACTTTTTGTCCCTCATTTCGCCGTGGCCGTATTTATGTGTATTTATTTAATACATACAGCGGGACATTCGTTCGAATTCTCCTCAATTCTCTCGACTGTTGATCTTTCAAAACATTTAATCATGGCTTGAATCATTCGAAAATTCATACAGCTCGTCAATTTTGTGACTTTCAGTGTCTTCTATTTCTTTTTCGGCAATCGATTATGGTTAAACCTGTATGAGCGGGCACTTTCGGGACATGAGACTTCTATAATTTATACAGATAGCTTCTATTTATGAAAACGTTCGTGCAAGAATTTATTCAATGTAGAACCTTTCTTCGTGCTTTATACCGAGTCCGTAATGCTCGGTCCGCGTTTTATACCCAGTCCGTGTTTTATACCCAGTCCGTAATGCTTAGTCCGCGTTTTATACCTGAGTCCGTGTTTTATACCCAGTCCGTAGTCCGTAGTCCGTAGTCCGCAGTCCGTGTTTTATACTGACCGCCGCTGAAAGCCCTCTCAGAGGGGTTTTTTTGCCAACAACAAAGATGGTCGCCCCAGCCGGTAAAATACGAATCGAATTGAACTGAAAAAATATATTTTGTGAGAATCACTTATCTAGACCAGTTCAATCTGGGAAAGTAGTGAGGAATTTTCATGTTTTTCTCGTCCAAATGACGATAGTTGAAAAATTATAGAGGACGCGCTCTTTAAAAAACAACAACAACGTAATACATTGCCGGTTGATCTCTGAGAGGGTGAGTTCGTCAAGTGCACCTGAATCGAACACGACAGGCTTGCATGGAAACATGTTCTTGCGATGAAATCGGTCTTAACTTCTGTTTCATGCTTGAAGGGACGTTTGGATATGTATGTCAGCGCTTATTTGTGGGTACAAGCCAAAACCCTTTAAAAATGAAACGTCGGGATCCGGCTGATGCCACGAATGGTACACTAACCTTTGTCACCACAATGTCACACCAAGACTGTAAACCTGTGACCAATTACCAGCTACCTGGCAGTGTATCCCCCTGCCCTGGGGCCCCGAAACGATCACTAGATTTGTGTTGTCCAAGAACAAAAAAAATCGGTTCATTTCAATACTGAAATTGAAAAACGCAATCCATTGATTTAATTTTTGGACTAGTGTAATCCTGTCCCGTATAGACCGAACGACGACATACATTTACACACCTTTTCAATTTTTTACCTAACTCTGTCCGTCAAAAAAAATATAGAGGAGTTGCTGGGAAGTTGATATGCCAAACTGAAATTTCATTTTTGTTCTTCCCGTTTATCAAGCGGTTCGACCCATGTGAATAAAAATTACTAGGTCCAACCACGCTGCTCGAGTCAATGTGTCGCGCAATGCCTTTTTCAGCTCGCGCTCTGAAAAAAATTTTTCTTGATTGATATTGTGTAAAAAGCATAAAAAAATCGAAATAGTTTTTTGTGTCTGTACTCTTATCGGACAACGAGTACGCGTCATTACTCTTTCCCAAACATTTTTTTTTCGATTGTTTCTAATGCATGTTGAGCGAGTTTGCAAGAGTTTTTTAAGGGAAAGTCGGAGGCGTACAAGTAGCTCATTTGCATAATGCAGCCGGTTTGCACTCAATGTGTCAACAAATGTGGACACGTTCACGGGAAAACATACTTTAACGCTTAATCCGTTAGTCGGGCCCCGTGAAACCCGTTAACCCAGCCGTTAGTTAACCGGTAGAAAATTTTCTCCGTTAAAACGTTAGAGGCGTTACCTAATCCGTTAGCAGTTAAAAGTCAAAACGTTAGAAGGGAGAGTGAAATCGTAGCCGGTAGCATCGTACACCGTTAGAACGGAAAGCCAAACACTGCAAAGCCGTTAGAAAAAAATAGCATCACGTTAAACGGTCAGTAACGGGTTGCCATCCGTAGAAGAACATGTTTTTTTATTTTTTTTCGCCCAGCACACGGTTTAAAGTAAAGAAATCTGTGTAGTGCAAGACGTTAGCGTATTATCCTCGGCCTGAAGTTGGCTTCATAAAGCCTACTCAGTGCAAATACATTAAAGCGAGCCAGCGGACACGATGTGAGCCTCCGGGGATAGTCTCGTTCGCCATTTCTTAGACTAAGCGCGCGATGTCGCTGAAAGAGGAATAAAGATCAGTGGACTTGATTCCAGGTGTATTGTATGCAGGTAATAATTAATAGCTTGAGATTCGACAAAGGTGGTGTTGCTGTTCACCGATAAAGTTTATGATGCCGGACGAAACCGATCAATCAATAAATGCGAGTCGCGAAAAACTGTTACGTTTGAATCATAATTAACTCCAAGCCATAGGCTTTATAAGTTATTAGAAACAGACTAATGATAAACCTTGCTGTGAGAAGCCGATGAAAAAAAATTATTATGTGACGTCCCACTGAAACACGGATCATATGACATGTACGAGTCGGAAAGTCACGCAACACTGGTGGTCAAAATTGCTAATTTTCCATGACAAAAGAAAACAGTTGGGACGACCAATAAAACTGTGCTCTAAACTAAAGTGCAAATCAGAGTTGTAATTTTAACACAACGCTATGGCGGAGATTCAAAGAGAGATGGTGAACGAACAAGTTATTGAAAAAGTCCAAAAATTTATGCGCGATGGTTGTGGCTGTGCTCTCGGAGCGTAGAGTGGTCCGTGTTCTGGATAGTTTTTGGAGACAGATGTTCTATTTAACTTAAATAATTGCTTTGAACTATCAAATGACGAACTTGACTTGGTGATACTAGCAAGTATACAAGCTTTCACTCACCGTGAGTCCAGTGGAACTTAACGAAAGAGGAGCCCTCGATGCAGCTTCTACTATCAGTCAGTGGCCATTTGCAAGGAAATGTTCCTACACTTTTACGGACTGAGTGATGCACGATTTCGGCGGCTTAAAGAGCATTATCAAAATCACGGTGTGTCGCTCAGAACTCACGGCAACACGAAGAGACTGCCACACAACACGCTTTCTCGGGCTTCTGTCGAAGGAGTTAAGGCATTCTTGTCCAACTATGTGGAGGAAAATGCGATCTGCCTCCCAGGAAGGATTCCTGGCTTTAAGAGCGATGAGATCAAGGTCCTTTC
>JAHPZR010049763.1:0-12500 GCA_019787425.1 Platygyra sinensis | reverse complement strand
TCGAGACTTCTCACAGTCTAAGTCCGAAACAATTCTTATATATATATGGTACCAGTATCAAACAAGAAACATCACAGAAAACTTTCAGAAAAATGCAAATCGACCGATAAATTGAGAGGTTATCCTTTTTTTGTTGTGGGAACGTTGTTTTCCCTGTCGAGGCTAAGTAATATTTTTTTGCTGCCAATTTCAGCTGAAAATATTTCTGTTTCCGAATGAATTTGGTGCCTGGATGGCAACGGACTAAATAATAATTCTATTTAGATCATCTTTACCTTGTCTGGCCGTGCAACTTTCTTTTTGGTGGCTCAGTGGTCTCCTCTTCCACACTTGACATGTCTGACAGGTTATCCTCACTGTAACATCCTAGTTTTAAGACTAGGATGTTACTGCGCCTTTCGACTTGCGGACTTTAAAATTCAAAGCTCAACCGACAAAATTGTGATTTGAATTCAATGCGTTTTTCCCTACCGTCAATTTCAAATGTTCGGCGGCTCCTGCCAGCTTCCAACTATGTTTTCTAACCTTCGCTCGATAATTTGATTTGATTTGATTTGACTTGATTTCCGCGCGCTCGGCAGTAGTCGAAAAACGCATTTGTCGGCATGTTTCCTAACGAGTACTAAGCATTATTTACAAACGCAAGCTACACTGGCCGCGGCCGCACTATGAGAGTTAACCGGGTTAATTCTAATTAATCAATTAAAGTTAACCGGGTTACATAAAAATCGTGATGCGGCCGCCAATTTCGGCTGTTCATGGAACTTTAAGGTGGCTGAACACAGTTTTTGATACCTCTGTTTCATTTACATTTTCTCTAAAAACCCTTGATCCTTTGGTCACCAAAAATGGCAGCAAGCAAGTTAACAACACAAACTTCAACTTTTTGATAATTAAGCTGACGTATGTACTGTTGCCATGGCAACATGATAAATATAAACAGGTGTTTAAAATCGGTTTTGTTTATTTGCAGAAAATCTAGTCATTAGATTTTCTTTATAATTTGCATGCAACAAGCTTGTAACGATACTCGCAAGTTAACGCTATTTTGATAATAATTTGACAAACAGATCTTTAATTATCCCTCTTTAAAGGTTCACTGGCATATCTTGAATTTCCTTTGTTAAAGTTCAATTTTTTTTCAATCCTCCAGTTACTTATTTCCTAAAGTATTTTCGTGCCAAATTTCGTGAAATTCTAATGAGTGGTTCTCGAGAAATAAGCGCCTCCGAGAAGTCAATTTTTCACTCAATCGCACTTTTTTCGACTTACGACGCATGCGCTGCATTTAACTGGGTTCTTTTAGCAACAAAGAAATAGCAGAGCTGAGTCTTTACATCGTTACCTTTCTAATATACTTTGTAATAAAAGAGTAAAACCTTCAATACAATACATTGTGTTCATTTGTGAAGAACAAATAGTACAGATAGCGCAAACATTGAGCAAATAAAATGATCGCTCTATTTATGCCATGTTTGTTTTTATGCAATACTTGTGCGCGCGCTGAATCACGTTAGCAAGAGCGCGCGCCAAAACTGTGTTCAGCCACCTTAACCGGATTAACGGTGTCCATGGAGATTAATTGAAGAAACAATAGAATTTTTAACGGGTTAGGTTTATTTTAAACCACCTTTTTGCGTGCTTCAACCCAGGTTAGTGGTTTCTTATCACAGTCTGATCAGCGCCGTGCATTGGCTTTTGCGCAAAATGTGTCAATCATCACGTTCTGCGTGTGAAATCTGGCGCGGCAAAAACAGCTGCATATAAAGCTTCTAAATATGGCGTCTGGCGACAACAGTTATTACAATTCTAGCAACAGTTATATTGCTCAGCCGGGGTTACTGGTGTCCTTCGCAATACGCGTCACCATTCCCAAATCAGTCGATTTGGCAAGGAACTTGAGACCTGAAACATGGTCCGAGCAGGAAGCGTTGCACTATTACCTCATTTCGACGGTGACGGAGACCACTCTGACGTCTACGCGAAATTAACATCATGGTTGAAAGAACTGCCTTAGAAATTTGCGTAGTGCGCATTAGGAGGAAGAGGGACTACCTTAGCCGTGAGCAGCGAGAAGGAAACGAAAACAAAGAAAAAGAATCGAGAATATAATAACATGGTCCTCGAAGTCTGCCATTTTGATGGTTATCTCATGACGTCAATCGAGTTAACCCACTTCGTAACCCATTTCAGTGCGGCCGCTCATAAAATGTAACCCCGTTATTTTATTATAACCAACCTTTAACCAAGCTAAGTTATTTAAAATTTTTAACCAGGTTCTGAAAAATAAACCCAGTTAACTCTCCTAGTGCGGCCGCAGCCACTGTCAATGTCATTGAAAGTTCATGGCGCTGGAGCTACGAGGTCTTCAGTTCCTGGTTTACAGAACTGCCTTATTTCGCGATAGTTCTTACGTTCCGCAGTCAGTCCATCGGGATTAATTTCGTTAGGCAGGGTCGAAGAAGATGGAAGAATGACATTTCTCTTTAACAACATAAACGATTGTTCTGGGCTTGACACAAATTCTTGAAGAAGACCACTCCAGGGTTTTCCTGTGAAAAGCGGAAATGATGAAACTTGCTGGTGTTTGGGAAACTTCTTGAAGTATTGTCCAAGGAATGAAATCCAGTCATATACGGGGACAATCACTCTCCCATCGTGCGTTCCCACGAGTTGAGCTTTGTTTATTCCAGTTGAGCTGGAAGTCTCAACCAAACGAGCAAATTCGTACAACGAAGACACGTAGTTGACTTTGTAGGCCTTCTTTATTAACCCGAAACAACGGTCCGGAGCAAATTTCGTGTGACCGGCGACAAGAAACGAGTAGGTAATTGTGTGATGCAGATTCATCATAGTTCTCCATGCCAAGTACCGCAGAAAGTAGTTATTTTTATTCTGTCCGGCACAGTTATCAGCATTCAGATACACGTCAGTTTCTCCCAATCCATGTTTTTTGAAGTAGTAGTAAACTTAACTGATAGTGCTAATGGCTTCTTTGCCAGTAGAAGAGGCCTCGTCTATGATAAAATTCACCTGTCTGGGTAAGCCTTCACAAATAACACCAAATAGTCCGACACTTTCTCGGGGTTTTAAAATATATTGGCACAGGTTGGAAGGGATTGCTAGGGATATGGACTTGCTGTGCGTAATCGAAGGAATAGTGAATTTTAGCATTAAGAGAGCAGGCATGTGACTTCCACTGTTCAGATATGTTTCAGTTCCAATTGTTTCCAGAGTGGTCTAGGAACTAAGGCATGAATCTCTGTAGAACCGTCTTTCTTCCTGAGCGCAGTTTAAGATGCTCCTGGTGAACTTTCACATATTCGGACTTTTCGCTGTCCGAAAGGTTTGCAGCTCTCTGCAATTTCGTAGTGTTCTGCTGGCAAGTAAAGCAGAGATCAGTCATGGGCTTTGCGACCACCACGTTGGGATAAAATTGTCCCCATAGCTCTAAGAACTTTGTGTAACAAACTGTTTGTAAATCTGAAGCTCCGCACGCCGCTTCGTACGCTCGCCAAACGGTTTTCTTGGTTTCGGAAGACGAAAGGACCTTGATCTCATCGCTCTTAAAGCCAGGAATCCTTCCTGGGAGGCAGATCGCATTTTCCTCCACATAGTTGGACAAGAATGCCTTAACTCCTTCGACAGAAGCCCGAGAAAAGCGTGTTGTGTGGCAGTCTCTTCGTGTTGCCGTGAGTTCTGAGCGACACACCGTGATTTTGATAATGCTCTTTAAGCCGCCGAAATCGTGCATCACTCAGTCCGTAAAAGTGTAGGAACATTTCCTTGCAAATGGCCACTGACTGATAGTAGAAGCTGCATCGAGGGCTCCTCTTTCGTTAAGTTCCACTGGACTCACGGTGAGTGAAAGCTTGTATACTTGCTAGTATCACCAAGTCAAGTTCGTCATTTGATAGTTCAAAGCAATTATTTAAGTTAAATAGAACATCTGTCTCCAAAAACTATCCAGAACACGGACCACTCTACGCTCCGAGAGCACAGCCACAACCATCGCGCATAAATTTTTGGACTTTTTCAATAACTTGTTCGTTCACCATCTCTCTTTGAATCTCCGCCATAGCGTTGTGTTAAAATTACAACTCTGATTTGCACTTTAGTTTAGAGCACAGTTTTATTGGTCGTCCCAACTGTTTTCTTTTGTCATGGAAAATTAGCAATTTTGACCACCAGTGTTGCGTGACTTTCCGACTCGTACATGTCATATGATCCGTGTTTCAGTGGGACGTCACATAATAATTTTTTTTTCATCGGCTTCTCACAGCAAGGTTTATCCCTTAGTCTGGTTTCTTCAAAAACATATAAAGCCAGGTCACGCGCGGGGAGTCTAATTAATGATTCAAACGTAAAACAACACAGTTATCCTTTACGCGAACTCGGCATCTATTGATCGGTTCAGTTCTCGCAATCATTACTGTATCCGGTGAAACCACCGCAAAACCACCCTTTGGCTCGCATCACTCACGCTATAAAGTGATTACCTTCCGTCATACACAGAAAAAAATACCTGGACATCAAAGGTCACTGACTCTCTTATTTCCACATTCATTCAGCGGGACATCGCGCGCTTAGTCTACAGCCAACCAATGGCGAACTACACGAGGTGACTATCCACCGGACGCTTCCACATCGCGTCGGGTGGCTCGCTTTAACTGTATTTGCACTGTAAGCCTTTTATGGAAAGTCAAAAACTTCAGGCCGAAGATAACAAATAACGCCTACATCACGTCTCCGAATCACCACAACAGGATTTTCTTTACTGAAAAAACCGTGTCGCTGGGGCCATCCCTCCTAACCGGGATTGGCGCAAAACCCGTTCCCCGACATTGTACCCGTTTAACGTGATGCTATTTTTTTCTAACGCGCTTTTTGCAAGTGTTTGTGCTTTCCGTTTTTCCTAACGGTTGTACGATCCCGTACTGCCTAACCGGCCTAACGATTCCACATCTCCCTTCTAACGTTTTGACTTTTACTGCTAACGGTTAGTTAAAGCCTTCTAACGTTTACGACGAAAATTATTCTAACGGTAACTAACGGATGGTTAACGTTTCGCCCGACTACGGATAAGCGTTAAAGTATGTTTTCCCGTGGAACGGCCCGTCCAATACATCCTAGTATGGCACATTGAGTCTGCACCGGCTGCATTATGCAAATGAGCTTACTTGTACGCCTCAGAAACTTCCCTTCAAACAACTCTTGCAAAACTCGCTCAAACATGCATTTAGAAACAATCGAAAAAAAAATGTTTGGGAAAAGACGTAATGACGCGTACTCGCTTGTCGATAAGAGTACAGACCACGAACAACAACTAGTTCGATTTTTCTTTTATGCGTTTTAACGACATATCAACGTCAACTGAAAATTTTTTTCAGAGCGCGAGCTGAAAAACGGCATTGCGCGACACATTGACGCGAGCAGTCGTGGTTGGACCTAGTAATCTTTAATTTCCATGGGTCCGGGAACACCTGCGTGATAAAACGGCGAAAGGATACATTAAACATGAACTCTTACCAGTCGCATATCAACTTCCCAGCAACTCCTTATATTTTTTTGAGGACAAGTTAGGTAAAAAAATTGAAAAGGTGTAATGTATGTCGTCCGTCTCGGTTCCATTACTGGGCACCGGAATTACACTAGTCAAAAATTAAAATCAATGGATGCGTTTTTCAATTTCAGTATTGAAATGAAACGATTTTTTTGTTCTTGACAACAACTCTATTGATGCGCGGGGCGCGCAGGGCAGGGGATACCTCCATAGCTGGTTAATTGGTCACGGTTTACACTTGGTGTGACCATTTGGTGACACAAGGCTAGGGTAACCATTTTTTCGTCCTCGGGCATGTCAATGCGGCATCCCGATCGTTGCACTTTTTAAAGGGTTTTGGCTTGTACCCACAAATAAGTCGCCCGGATCATTAACAATACCAAACGAATGCCACTATCAGCTATGAAACAGAAGTAAAAGTAACACAGACTTCATCATCGCACCGGATTTTATTCATGTATAGGTCCAATGCAAAAGGCCCTTGGTCGTGCTCCATTCAGGGGGCCACTTGACGGACATCACCTCTCTCAGCAGATCCCACAAAACGGCGCGGCACAAGTATCTCGTTCCGTTGTTGTTTTTAAGAGGCAGTCCGCTATAATTTGCAAAATCAACTATGGTCATTTGGACGAGAAAACAATGAAAATTCTCAAACTTTCCAGATGAACGGTCTAGATAAGTGATTCACAAAAATATATTTTTCAGTTCATCGATTGTATTTTACCGCTGGGGCGACCATCTTTGTTTTGCACCCCTCTGAGAGGGCTTTCAGCGGCGGTCAGTATAAAACACGACTGCGGACTACGGACTACGGACTACGGACTGGGTATAAAACACGACTCAGGTATAAAAACGCGGACTAAGCATTACGGACTGGGTATAAACACGGACTGGGTATAAAACGCGGACCGAGCATTACGGACTCGGTATAAAAGCACGAAGAAAGGTTCTACATTGAATAAATTCTTGCCGAACGTTTCATAAATAGAAGCTATCTGTAAAATATAGAAGTCTCATGTCCCCGAAAGTGCCCGCTCATACAGGTTTAACCATAATCGATTGCCGAAAAAGAAATAGAAGACACTGAAAGTCACAAAATTGACGAGCTGTATGAATTTTCGAATGATTCAAGCCATGATTAAATGTTTTGAAAGATCAACAGTCGAGAGAATTGAGGAGAATTCGAACGAATGTCCCGCTGTATGTATTAAATAAATACACATAAATACGGCCACGGCGAAATGAGGGACAAAAAGTTGACAAATAGAAGAAACGACATTACACAAGGATGGCAGTTCTGCACGCTTCATACCGCCTTGGAAAAGGAACGGGAAAAAAGGGAAAAAAAAATCTTACAACACGGGGTATTCGTATTTGGTCACCCACCCAAGTACTATCCCCGCCGAACAGGGCTTAACTTTGTTGAGCAGACGAAACACGTTGCTGTCCTTGTGGTATAGTGACTCACCCAAGATGGCCGGGATTGGAGGTAAGGGCTGCGATATATAGTTTCATATATATATTAATTCTTCTTTTCTTGCAAAGTTTCGATTTCCGGTAAGACAGTACATGCATGAGGAGATGTAACGCTGTTGAAAACATTCACATTCACAAAGTTATCGGTCCGTGAGACCGAATTATCTTCGTCCGAGAGACTGAGGCAATTATTTCGAAAGTGCCGCTTGTCCGATCACCAAAGCAAGTAATAGTTCTCATTTTCATATTCCTCTAACTTTTTGTTCTCTACTTTCCCAGCCATGCAGTATCAGATATTTTTTCTCTTTTTGATACCTTTTCTCATCTTAGAAATTTTAAAAAATGCGTTTACCGTGGACTCACTATACCACAAGGACAGCAACGTGTTTCGTCTGCTCAACAAAGTTAAGCCCTGTTCGGCGGGGATAGTACTTGGGTGGGTGACCAAATACGAATACCCCGTGTTGTAAGAATTTTTTTTTCCCCTTTTTTCCCGTTCCTTTTCCAAGGCGGTATGAAGCGTGCAGAACTGCCATCCTTGTGTAATGTCGTTTCTTCTATTTGTCAACTTTTTGTCCCTCATTTCGCCGTGGCCGTATTTATGTGTATTTATTTAATACATACAGCGGGACATTCGTTCGAATTCTCCTCAATTCTCTCGACTGTTGATCTTTCAAAACATTTAATCATGGCTTGAATCATTCGAAAATTCATACAGCTCGTCAATTTTGTGACTTTCAGTGTCTTCTATTTCTTTTTCGGCAATCGATTATGGTTAAACCTGTATGAGCGGGCACTTTCGGGACATGAGACTTCTATAATTTATACAGATAGCTTCTATTTATGAAAACGTTCGTGCAAGAATTTATTCAATGTAGAACCTTTCTTCGTGCTTTATACCGAGTCCGTAATGCTCGGTCCGCGTTTTATACCCAGTCCGTGTTTTATACCCAGTCCGTAATGCTTAGTCCGCGTTTTATACCTGAGTCCGTGTTTTATACCCAGTCCGTAGTCCGTAGTCCGTAGTCCGCAGTCCGTGTTTTATACTGACCGCTTTCAGCGGCCATTTTAAGGCACATCTTAACAATTTGCCAGCAAGAAAACGCTATATTCGGGTAAAAACACATTATTCGCAAACAAGCAACTGTTACTTGATACCTTGAGAGGCGGTTTTGGTAATTGTGATCATATCTTATTTTTTTACAGAATTTTAAACTTCTTCCCTTTCGAACTACTTGCGAAGCGCCATAAAAAATGGCGAATTTTTAAAGGAAAATACCGCAAAAGTACATCACTTGAGATACCCAAACAACCCGCCACTGAAAAGAGCAATGTCTCACCTGTAAAAATATGCAATAAAATTCTGGGGCAGTCAAACTGAAAAAATATTAGAAGAGAAGTTTAAGCTGTGGTTTGTAAACAAACACCGCCGTCCTAATTAGCGTCAATAACGTGGAAATAACGATGTTACCAGGGAATTATGATATATTCCACTTACCTCGCAGCATTCGACAACTGGATGATCCACGATATCTCACGTTATGTTATCAGTAGGTTTCAGCGGCATGTGTCGAATGATTATTGTGCGAAATCACTCTGAGACTTCACACAACCGTTAATAGACCTTTTTCGGCTCTGTACATTTTGTTTTCCCAATACAGATCCATGTGAATGAATACTCAGGAGATTTGATCTTTTGGTTTTGTTCATTAAAAAGGGTACATGCTAAGCATGGATATGTCTGCATGTACTACTTTTTATATGAACAAGACCAAGGAGCAAATCTCCGGAGTAATCATTCACATGATCTGTATTGGGAAAACCAAATTGTACAAGCGAAAAAGGTCATATTGTCTCCGAAGCCCTCGGTCATAACATCGTAGCAATATTTAGTTGTCTTCCGCCCCATATCTGCTGTTTACAAGAAGTTTAAAATTTTCCGAGATCCCAACTGACCCAGACATCTGTCATCAGCCTTAAAAATCCCTCTCTTAACCGCGGATTCTTATCAAGAAACTCTTAATTTTAGTTCGTTTTCGATCTGTTGAGCACCCACCGTTTATTGCACAGATTGCGTTACAGACAACCAGTGCACATTCCAATGTGGGTAGGGGTAGGGTGGGGGGGTAGAAAATGACACCGTAACCGGCTTTAATTAACAATAGCGAAGCGCGCCGAGTGACGTCATGACTCAGACAAGACTCAGACAAAACAAACTGGAATGGTGGAAGGATCTTGGAAGATTTCTTTTCACGGCAAAAGCCGCTGTGCCTAAAACACTTGTTGAAATAAAAATTTCGCTTACATTCCCTGTATTTCCTCAGAACACGCTTATGTCGACTGAGTCTCACTGGGAATTCAGTGATTTGCATTCTATTTTTAGACTTCGCGCGCCTTCGCTATTGGTTCATGCTTAGCGTGCACTATCGAGTTATGGAGCACGCGGGAAGTTTGGAGAGCACGAAAGAAGCGTAAGATAGCCGAGGGCAACTCTAGCTTCTTGAGTGCTCTCCAAACTTCCCAAGTGCTCCATAACTCGATAGTGCACAGCTAAAAGCATGAACCAATTGTTTTTATAAACATAGCCGGTGGAATTGTGCATAAAATCCTGAAAATCGACGCGAAAAAAACAACGAACAATATCAGAAGTGATTGTTCGCGGTGAGGCGAAATATTAAGCAAAATAGGAATTCGTTTTATTTCAATTTTTCTGCTGAAAGCTCGAGGTTTATATTTAACAATTTTATAACGGTAAAACTTAAGCTTACCTTTAAAGGTTGAAACAGACCAGTTTGTAATTTGTTTGGTTTTACCAGACTGTCTTTCGGACAGTGAAGCGAATCGTGACGGCGCTGATGCCGAGTTTCCTTTCCGTTGTTTTTCTCTTTTTCTGCCTCATTTAAGAAACTCTAGCTCACGAGAAAAGGCCGGAAAATTGTGTTTGTTTTGGGACTAGTGCCCCGAGTCTCTGTATCCATCATTGTAGCGAAATATAATATTTTTCCCGCGCTGACAATGGCCGCTCGCTCGAAAAAGAATTCTGGCAAAGCGATTTGCTGACGCCATCAGCGAGCACTGTCGAGATTTGGAGCACGCTTACGTATACTGAATTTGATTGCGTGACTCTGCTAGCTATGTTATAAAGCCATTTTACGCATTCCAGTGGCTAAGCTAGTAATTGGCTTTTTACAGGATAATTTAAATATGAACCACTGCTTCGAAATTTGAGTCATTTTGTAGGTTACTTTTGAGCGGTCGGGGGTACCGGGGCACGAATTATGTTTTTTTTAAAAAAGAGAAAAGAAACAGATAGACAATATGAGGTCAAGAAATTATGATCTGGCATATAATCTCTTGATCAGCTTTATCAGTTTATCAATGAGGCCCTCTGTTAGGGTTTTCAGTATACTTTGAATATTGGGGTAAAAATTTAACAGGATATAAGAAATTTCTCTCGCGAGCCTGCGTCAGAACATTTATCAATATAACGTGTCTTTTGCCTCATAGCCGCCGTTTCCAAGAAGTTAAACATTTTGTAAAATATTTACCAACTCCAAATTCTTTACCAGCCTTTCAAATCCTCTTTTTAACCAAAGATTCTCATGAACTAACCCGTTCAAGATCAATACACAATGCAAGGCCGTAGGCTGTTTTTTGCCTGGGTGGGTTCGTTTTCGTTTAAAACGGACCTTTAATGTTAACAAGGCCACACAAAATTAAACTTACCGTTATGCGGAAGATTTTCCAGCTGAAGTCGACGGGGGGTGTGGCCGAGCATAACAGTCTATACAGTGCACAAGTCCACCGAGTAGCCCGAGTGTAGTGAATCTGCAAAGCGCAAGAATTGGACAAGCGATGTTACATCGATGCACGAATGTAGTTCAGTATTCAGTCGTCACAATGTGCTTGCGCTTCGTTCGCATTCGTACGATGTGACTGGAATTGTGCCGGCAATTTGGAGAAGAATGCTAATATTTGGAAAGAGGGCAGCATCACAAACTTTTCCCGTATTTACAATCAAAGCGTTTCAATGGCTGAGAAGGTGGGTACTGCTGCCGAAATGCCCCGACTGACACCAAGACAACAGCATCGCTCCAATACTGAGGCCCAAACTCCTAGAGAGTATTTTCAAAGAAATGTGGCAATTCCTTTACTCGATCATATTATCATGTGTATCGAAGAGCAGTTTTCGCCTTCACTACTTGGCCTCGTTCCAAGTGTTCTCTGTTCAAGAAATATCAACCTCAGTGCGGCCACTTACAATGATGATCTCCCGTCTCCTGAGTTGTTCGAAATGGAACTTACGCGATGGACACTGCGTAAAATGTGTAATTTCGTGGAATTTTCTTAGTTGTGAAATATGTGTTTATAAATCATTGGTAGGGAAGGGAAATCCAAGATAATCAGGGCACAAGGTACTGATCTGTGGAAGCTAATAAGAGGGTGCAAAATTATCGGGGGAATTTGTGGGCGTTTTCCAAAAAAAAAACTGATAGTATGTAGTGGGGATCAAGAATGCCGAGTGAAATTTCTCGTACCGCGGAATATCGCATTCTAGAACACTAATCTATTCTTCAAGTACCGTGGAATTTCGGGTTCTTGAATACTAAGCGATTCTCGTAGTACCGTGGAAAATCGGGTTCTAGAGTACAGATCGATTTGTCTAGTACCGTGGAATTTCGGGACAAGAACACCCAGTGAAACTATTCTCACTACAGTGGAAAGGACAATTTTTCGAAAGACGAAAAGAAAGACTGTGCGCTCGTATACGGTGCGTCATTAATCGCGGCAAATCTGAAAGTATAAGGAAATTTCCAGGTCTCCACACGCCGCGTTTCAATGACGTATCCTGACATCGGTTTTTCCATGTCACGGGTTAAGTCCGAATCGGAACGAATACGGTTCCTGACACGCGGTGGACACGTCGCGTGTCTTGGAACACGGTACGTCCAGGTATGTCCGTATTCTCGAAGAATACGGGTCCGTATCGTGTGATTTCAGCACCACGATACTCGTCATTTCACACAGTGGGAGAAGTCGATACTTAGCAATGGAACCGCAATTAGCCAGCTTCACCTGCTGTGGCAATCAAAGATTGTGCCACAATCTTCCCTTCCCATTCGTTAAACGGAGTGATACTAAAGAACACTAAAAGCATCGAGATTTGGAGGCCGCCACAGATCCCAAAATATGGGAAATTTAAGAATAACGAGCTAATTATATGATGTTTTTCGTTGGCTAGCTTGTATAATCCTGATGCCTTCAAGCGCGAAGAATTTGACTACCTCCTTACAATCGTGTGGTGATTCAACGGCTTCTTATTATAAAAAATTATAGTCTATTCTTTCCTTCCCACAGTCGTCCATTTGCAAGACTAGTGTCACGTTTTCATAAGGTTTCAGTAATTTGTTTTATACATGCGAGACATGTTTTAAGCCGGTCAAATTATTTGTGAGTAGGC
>JAHPZR010049761.1:5000-15769 GCA_019787425.1 Platygyra sinensis | reverse complement strand
TAAACAATATTAACTCCTGTTTTTGATCGTACGAGTATAGAGTTTTTAATTCGTTGAAGAACTCTAGTATCTTCTTATAGAAGAGCGGGAGGTCGTTAAAGTAATTCGTGTCATAGTTGCACCTTAGAAGGAAGTTTAATCCTCCCATTCGATTGAAATAATGTTTTGGAATGATACACCAATTACTATTGTCTGAAGTCCTCAACAGTCTCGGGATCCAGGCGAGTTTTAGGGCCTTTAACATAATATCAAACTCGATCATGCGTATTCCACCGTTGTCTAAATCTTGGTAAAGGCCTGATCTTTTTATTTTATCCTTTTTGTTTTTCCAGAGGAACTTAAAAGATTTTGTTCTTACAATTTCCACAATTTCTTTGGGAGCATCCAGATTAGAGGCCGAGTAGATAAGTTGCGATATGCCCAAGGTTTTAATTAACATGGCTCTTCCAAATATTGTCAGATCCCGTGAACTCCACATGTCCAGCTTAGTTTGTAACTTTTGGATCTTTTTGTCGAAGTTGAGCTCATTATTCGCCTTAACATTATACGAAAAATATATCCCCAATATCTTAACAGGGCTGTGGAACCATTTTAGATCCAGAGGTTTATTTTTATTATTTTTCCATTTCCCCAACCAAAGCGCTTTCGTTTTTTTAACATTCAGGGACAGACCAGCAATTCTTCCGAAATCCCCAACAATTTTCAAGGCCCTTTCTAAAGATTCTATGTCCGCATTGAATAGAGTAGTATCATCGGCAAATTGAGACAGCTTGATTTCCTTACCGAAGACTTTGATGCCTCTTACATTGGACTCCTGACGTATCTTATTTGAGAGTACTTCCGCAGAAAGGATAAACAAATAAGGGGAGAGGGGGCAACCTTGTCGAACTCCTTTTGACGGTTTAAACCAACTGGTTATAAAACCATTGTTTTGAACCGCACTTTCTATGTTGGTGTAGAATATGTTAACCCAACGTTTGATGCCTCTACCAAAATTAAGATGGTCTAGCGTCTTCATTATAAAGGGCCATTCAATCGAATCAAAAGCTTTACGGAAGTCTAGTGACGTTAGAATGCCAGGCAGGTTTTGTAAACTCGTATAATCCATTATGTCACTTATAAGTCGGATATTTTCCCCTATGTATCTCCCCTTTACAAAACCAGTTTGGTCGGAGTGGATCAGGTTTGGTAGTGTCGGTTCAATGCGTTTAGCTATTGTTTTCGATGCTATTTTAAGATCCACATTTAGCAGTGTAATTGGTCTCCAGTTTGAAAGATCTAGAAGTGACCCATCTTCTTTCGGTATTAAGGTAATCAATCCCCTTCGTTGTGAAATGGAGAGTTCACCTTTCTCGTGCGCTTCATTAAAACTTGCTATTAAATCGTTTCCTAAAAGTTCAAAAAAGTAGGTATAAAATTCGACGGTAAATCCGTCTTCCCCCGGTGCTTTATCATTCTGAAAGGTTTCTAGTATCTTTTTGCATTCATCGTACAAGATATCGAAATGAAAATTGCGTTATGGTCAGGTGCGATTGCATGGTAAATTTCCGAATTCTTTACATCCCCAGAGAGATTTTTTGCAATTAAGAAAAAGTCTATTCTAGATTTTAGTTTGAGAGATTTTGATTCATATGTGAATTTACGTAACTTTGGATGGCGCATTCTTTGAATATCCACTAAGTCAAACATTTCCATCGTAGTCACAATTAGATTACGGTAACTAGACGGTTTCCACGGGGCACCTCCGATCTTATCTTTTTTTGATAAAGTACAATTCCAGTCTCCCCCGACAATTAGCGAGGTGAGCTCTGATTTATCGATTATGCAATTGTTAAGCTCTTGCATAAATTTAAGTTGATTAACCTGATCATTGGGTGCATAAATATTGCACAGTGATAGTGTTTGTCCATTAAGAGTGATTGTAATAAGCACTATTCTACCCGAGTCATTGGCATAATAATAATCAATTTTTGGTTGTGCGAAGGGATTAATTAAAATACACACACCTTTACTATGCGTGGAGCCATGTGAGAAAAATAGCTCGCCACCCCATTCATTTGTCCAAATTTTTTCATCGGCTCGTTCTGAATATGTTTCTTGTAAAAAATAAATGTTTGCTTTCTGATTTTTTAGGTATGCGAATATACTCCTCCTCTTGATTTGATCTCTGATTCCACGAACATTCAATGATAAGACGTCAAATTTGGACAGACAACTCGTACTCATATTACTCAATAGAAAAGAAAAGAATTAACGAATTAAATTACGAACGAAAAGATACAGAAACTCCCTAAAGTATAAACAAACACACACAACAACACAAGAGAGAACAACTAAACCTTTTGGCAGATAGGGAAAAGAGATAAGTCGAAGTTCCAAACAGACAGAGTCCGTCCCCTCTCCCAAAATACTTCTTAGCAGGCTACAGATTCTCGAGGTCCTCTAATTCGACGATTTTAATGGGTCTCCCGTCCGGCGAAGTCTTCACGTAAATTGTTCCGTCCATCGACCATACACTTAATAGTTCGCCATCTCTACGTTTCCCGTTAGCTTTAGACATGATGCGGCGACGGTAAGAAGTTAAGTTTTCGTTGATGAAGATCCGTGTCGATTGTACTCTCGTTGCGTAGGAGGAGTCGGGGAAGACGTCGGCCATTTTAACTTGTTTAAGTTTTGTTCTTGCTCTATAGAGATTCGTCTTGACCTTGTGACTAATAAATTTTGCAATTATTGCTTTGTTGCCCTGAGTATTTAATTTATGGGAAATTTCAATGTCATCGGAACTGACAGGAACCTCTAGCGCCTCCGCTATTTTTAGGATGGCCTCTTCTGTAGAGTTGTATGCGCTTTCTGGAATTCCATGGAATTCCAGAGAGTTTTTCCTGGTATATTGTTCTAGACGGTCTTGAAGGTCGTAAAGCTCTCCTATTTCTTCTTGTTGATAACAACTCTCAGTTAAAATTCATGATCAATAAATGGATTTCAGTTTCAGTTATAAATATAGGTTACCCTCATTGTATTTACACAACAATTTTATGATTATAAGGCCAACCAGGTTATGAGCCCTTTCTAACTCATGTACAAATTACTATTACACTGGGATTTCCCAAAAGAAAACTTCTCCTGTTGAATATTTTTTGTCCTTTGGCTTAGCAGAAATCCTTTCAGATACTGTCCATCGATTAATGAGCTATTAAAAGAAACTGGCAATGTTTTAACATTCCAGGAATTCCGTGATAAATATTCCTGTGAATCCAATTTTTTACAGTATTATCAAGTTGTTAGTGCTATTCCGAAACGCTTATGGTCTCTAGCCAAATGCTCTGACACTATCAATAGATCATTCTTTACCCAAAATGATAACATCTTTTCTTTCAACGAATCGACACAAATTAATCTGTACAAGGCTAAGTCAAAGGACTTCTATAACTTGTTTAACGTCAAGATTCACACCGAAGATCAAACGGGTCCTAAACGCTGGAGCGAAAAACTCTCTTTAAATAAGGACGTGTGGACTAGGATCTTTAAATCACTGAAAAATATCTGTAAGGAAACTAAACTAAAGGAGTTTCAATTTAAATTAATCCATAGAACGATTGTAACTAAGAAAGAATTATTCAGATTTGGTATAAAGACGGACGATGAATGTTTATACTGCGGAGATAAAGATTCAGTTGAGCACTCTTTTATCGAATGTGCGTTTACCAAATTGTTTACCCAAAATGTTTTGGACTGGTTTAACCAAGTTAATGAGTGCCAAATTTCTCCTACTACAGAGGAGACTTTGTTCGGCATTACTGCAAGCTCCCTAGACACAACAATAATTCGGAAATTCAATTACACCGCCTTATTTATGCGCCATTATATTTATTCAAGCAAGTTAAATAGCCTCGCCATCTCCATTCAGGATTTTATCAGTAAGCTACTCATTAAGTATGACCTTGAAAATTTTTCTTTAATTGGATGATTAATTGAGAAGTACTCCTCCCTCCTCAAAGTCAATATATAGTGTAAGTAATTGCAAGTAACTGTATGTTTAGCAAGTAAAGTAAGTATTGTATTGTTGGTAGTGTAAGTAGCCCGTATTGTAAGTAATTGAGTAATTGTATTTTCTGCATAAGTAACCCGTATTCTAAGTAAAGTAAGAATGGTTATGTAAGTAAAGTAGCGTAATGACACCTGCATTGTAAACACTGTTTGTAGAGAATTGTGCTGTGTAAATTAAAGTTATTTCAAAAAAAAAAAAAACAAAAAAAAAAAAAAAAAAAACAAGAGTTTATGGCATTTTTAAAAAAAAAATTAGCCAGGCCTTCTCCCCTCTTAAGATGATCAGATTCCATGCCTCTTGTGAGTATTTGTTTTTTTTTTTTTATCTCTGAAACCCTCAAACCCCAACACCCTTGCAACTAGTTTAAAGCAATTTTCACACTTTTGAGCCGCTAAAATAAAATAAATGACTTTAATAATTCGAAATCATGAGAAGAGACAAAGAAACAAAAATAAATATAAAATGGAATATTTTATTTTCGCCAGTCTTCCAGAAGTACAGTAACATTAAATTGAATATTTGTAATAAAACATACCTCGGTGCTTCCTCGAATGGAAACCAACTTTTTTAAGCCTTTGGGGGCTTCAGTCCTACACCTGCTGCAGCAACGTGTCCCAGATTTATACAAAGCACTGCTTCAGCCAGGTTGTACCTTCTATAATTCGGTAGATGACCGTTTTACTTATGCGAGTGCCCCCAAGTGGACGGATGCGAACATGTGTCGTCTTCCCGATGAATGCGATCGAAATGCCGTTGACATATCGATTCATACCCACCAGCTCTACAAACTTTAGAAGATGGTGTCCTCAGATCGCCGCCACTGCCACACAAAAGCTGCCTGGTTTTAGCCGTACGTAGCGCTCAACATACCACTGACTCGCTGCTTGCGAGCGTAACTCTCACGAAACAACAACAATTTCATACCGTGTGCAAGGTCAGTTTAGTTTTGGCACAATATATAATATTAACCAAGAACTATCCAACAAATAAGCGGAATTTGAAAGCTAAGTTTACAGTGTGCGCTCTAAGTTTTGTGCTTTTTTCGCTGTCGTCAAGACTCGGTGCGAAAACACCTTAAAATTGCCGGCATTTTGTAGTTTTATTAAGGTGTACCGCTGACCCGCAAAATACTGTATCGCGTCCCAAAAAACGTATTTCCGCGGTGCCCTATGCAAAAGGCTTTAGTTATGCTGTAATTCAGAATACTCGAAATCCAGAATTCTGAATATCAAGTATCAACTCCATAGTACCACATTCATTTGGGGAACACAGTTCATGCAATATGTCCAGGGGTGGTTTCAAAATATGTGCTAGGGGATACAAGCACACAGAACTACCTAATGGCAAGAGTTTACATGGCGAGCCCCTGAACAATGCCCTAACTAACATCTTTTCTGAATATGCCACTGATATTGTTGTCAAGAAGCTTACCCCATGTGCCAACTCTCAACGGAATGAAAGTCTCAATAATACCATCGCAACAAAAAATCCCAAAACCCGGTATTATGGAGGAAGTGCGAGGAACGACTTTAGAGTAGCTTGTGGTGTGGCCTCAAAGACGTCTTGGCTATGATTACGTAAGTACAGCACTAGAGGTACTGAACATTAAACCCGGCTATTTCTGTACATCACATGAAGATCAGATGGAGAAAAAAAGTGTTAGGTGGCAGAAATCGAAAGGCCACAAAAAATTTCAATTATAGGCGAAATTAATTACGGGGTCAGAAATCCAATCAAACTAGTCAAAAATAAGCTAAGGAGGGGAAAACTTACGAAACTGCAATTGCTTTGAATCTGGATACAAGTGTCAATCAGCCTACAACAGAAACTCACACTAACATTGAACATATTTTGGAAAACATTTCTGATAACAAGCTTAATGAGTATGAAAAACTAGTACCACCTTACCATGCTCAACATGAGCAGCCACAACTGACATATGATCCAAAGCAAAATTACAGTTTTGTTGTGTTGGACACTGAGACTACCTGCACCGGGAAAAATGCAGAACTCTGTCAGCTGTCCGCCTTTCATGAAAATCAAGTGTTTTCCAAGTACATCCTACCAACAGGAAATGTGAGTACTGGAGCTTCGTGAGTGAACAAGTTATCTGTACAAAATATCAATGGAATCAGAAAATTATTGAAAGAAAACCAACCAGTGGAGACTGTCTCTCTTGGTGAAGCGCTTCAGGAGTTTCACACCTTTCTTACACAAGTAAAATTTTCAACCCAGAAGGAATCCTGTATAGTTCTAATAGGTCATAATTCATCAACATTTGACACTCCAATATTTCTACGGAGAAGCAACAAAGATTTCCTCAGCAAACTAAGCAACCTGAATGTTTATTTTGGCGACAGTCAAATCCTTGTCAAACATCTTTTGAAAGATAAACACCCGGCCTTGCAACTCAGTCAATCAGTATTTTGCAAATCAAACCCATCAGCACTTTACTCACATCTTTTTAACGAAAAATTTGAAGCCCACGATGGAGGACGTTAAAGCACTTAGAAAAATTATGTTTCATTCTGCACTTCGACTAAACGAGGAAAAACTAGTGAATTGTTCTGGAGTTGTTAGTGTTGAACAAGCAATTGCCAGCATGTTGTATTTGGATCGACGCCATGAATTTCTCCAGACATTCAGCGGAAGACTTTTCGACCCTAGGGACGACAGTGGTGCAATCAAACAATCAGTGGCTCAGAAGATTGCAGGAAGTGGCCTTTCCTATTCACATCTCAAAGACTAATATTTAAAGTTCGGAACAAAGGGACTTCTTGCGATCCTCAGCATGCCTCCTTCCCAGAGCACAGCGGCGAAACCTCGTGTCACTCGAACAAAGCGTATTCTCGATGCCATTGCAAACCACTTTCAGGAAACATTTCTGAAAGAAGATTAGTTCCTTGGTTCCATTGTTGGTAAGTTGTAACTTCATGTTTTTCCATTTACCCACATTTAAACTGCAGAAATTGGCCAGCACGTGTTGTCCTTCTGGAGGTACTAAATGAAAAATGTACGTACATGTACCTCGCGCAATATTAGCCAGAATTAAATGACCGAAATTCTCCAAAACGTAGCAACGAAGCAAGCTTGTTAACGCCACTTCGAAAAATAATTTACAGGTCCGTGTAAAAGACTGATTAAGCTGGACAACCTAATAAAATCGACCGAAAATTGAGCGAGCGACTCTTCGAAACAAATCAAGGGCTTTGACCAGCTAACAACGTTTCCGCATGCGAACAGCAGGATCTTGTAAGGGTGAGATTTTAGATACGCGCGAGACGCGCGTGGATTTTCTTGAGACGCGAAGTGAATTATCCGAGCAACAAGTCCGGTGACCCCACTATTTTGTTTTAAAATTGGGTACTGTAGACTTAAAAAAATTTCTGGACCGCATTTATAGCCACTAAAAAATTACGTTTTTGAGCAAATACATAAAATATGCTCCAGAGAATTTTTTAAACCCTCTAAAATTGCTCCCATTGTCATGTAAAACTGGATCAAAACGAAGAAAAATAGGGGTCACCGAGTTAATTTTTGCGCTATTAGCGTTAGAAGCTCCATGATGGCTCTTATTTACAACTATATGCTGTTGCTATGGTAACGGCTGAGGACATCACGTGTTTATGTTTTGTTCACTGATTATCGAGGTAGTATCTGTTACTAAGAAATTGTAAGAAAATTATTATCTTGTTTTAATGAATCCCTCAAATGTAAAAGACCCAGAAAACCTAAAAACTATTGGGAGCCTCCTTAAATGAATTATTTTAGGTCCTGACTATTTCTTGAGGAAGCATGCAATTTATAACTGTCATTTTCTTTCGTAAACCCATTCCTGTGTTGAAATATCAAGCAATAAATATCAAGAAATAAAAAGGAATAAATATCACTTCAACGTACACCACAATTAGGTAAGTAGCTTATTTTATTTTCTACATTCATCCAATAGGCCATTTCCGAGTTGCATTTTGCCTGTGTCAAAACAAGTCTTAATGCGAAACCATTCATATGATTTACACCTACAGATTCATTTCACGATGATCAAACTCGTTTTTGTATGAAAGGTTTCACACAAAGACTCATTTGAAACAGAGGCACAAGGATACATTCATTCATGAGCTGTTCACAAGAGCTTTTGATTTATTGTGGAATTTTAATCAGCATGATGCGATGCAACTTTTTGCAGAGTTTAAAAAAAAATTCTGCAAAGGGGGTTCAGAGCCACCTTAACTTTTCGAAAATTTAAGGTGGCTCTGAACCCCCTTCGCAGACTTTTTGGTGGACAACGTGGTGGACAACTGCTCCTTACAACATCAACCTCGCTTGAGAACCTAGTTAACAGTAATTTAAGTGATCTACAACACTGTGACTGTGAAAGAGAAACTGAATTCGAATTTTGTTCGGTGAAACAAAACACTGTTGAAGAGTTCGAGTGTAGTCGATGTAGCATTCCTATCGTTGAAACCACAACTCGCCAGAGATCTGCAATACGTAATTCCGTTGCTCTCTCACTCCTTGTCAATGGGCAATATTTCAAAGATTACCACAAAATTCTCGAGATTCTTGGTATGGATCACGTCAGTTCCACTCAGTGGATCCATCTTACTGAATGGATTGCACCGTTCGTAAAAAGGATCACCGACTGGAGCCGTGCAAAAAGCAAGAACTGAAGCATTTCGGCGTGAAGATAAGTCTTTATTGCACATTCCGTTCGACGGCTTTTATCTGACTCGCGGTCACTATTCGAATAACAGCTCGGCTACCGTTCACGATGCCAAGACTGGCAAAATTATTGCTTACGTATACCCCACCGATCCCACCGAACAACTAATGTAAGTTGTCTTAGCAGCCTGGCAAACAACGCTTAGGCACCAGACCGCTGAAAATTCGGTCATCATTTCTGGTGCTGCGAAAAAAGAACTGTTCTCCTCGAGAGAAAATTAAAATTGCTGGATTTTAAAACAATTCGAAAGAACATCATATTTTCTCAGAATCCAAACATGGGTTTCGTGACAAAATGAAAAAACAACGACAACAACAACAAAAAATGTGCGCAAAAGAGTGGCCCAAAGAAGCATTTTTTCCATTCTCATTTTTAACTCATTCTTTCGCGCATGCGCATGAATAAGTTTTAGCGATGTGGGCCTTCATCCAGGACTTTTAATCGGCGTGGAGGGAAATTAAATGTTTATTAATTTTTGCAGAAGTTAACCGGAAGTTATGGTGGGGAAGAAACAAACAAGGCAATGCGCGATGGCTAAGGTTCGAACCTCAGCCTTACTTCGGTGGCTAGATTTCAAGGCAACCTTGCAATCCACTGGGCCATCTCAATATTCCTGCGTTGAGGGGCGTTAAGAAACGATATCTATAGTTGGTGTGTTACGCTGACCAGTATATAAGAACAACATCAGCCTGAACCCCCACAACACATGTTCTTTAAGGTGAGTTTTCATTGTATCGGAGAAATTTGCGCTCACGAGCAAACTCATAATAACAACATATCGTCCATACATACATGAAAGTTTAGATCCACAATAAAATCGCACACACAGTAGGACAAAGGTTTACATAATATTTAGTTAATATTTGCTAGCGCAATTAAGGCTGGACATTTGCAAGTCGTGGAGTGAATTGAATGAGCACTATCAGAACACAGTATCAGCCGGTGAGAATGTGCACTAAAGTATAGCTGTAGTGAGTGATAATAAAGTCAAGGTACAATTAATTTGCAGGTTTTTGTTTTATATGAACTTTCAGAAATGAGCTATTTTATATTTTCTGTCAAAGAAAGACTAATGATTTTGTCTTATTGATAACCGGTATACTAGAAGGTTAAAACAACAAATTAATTTCCGGTGAGGTAAACAGCGTTACAGAAGGTCTTTAAAGATAATGTGTTGGTTTCACGTTTGCGGAAGTTGTTGTGGTATGCGAAACATGTTCTTTGCGGTGTTCCTTTACAATTTGTAGGATCAGCGGAATGACTTTAATTTCATCTTTTTTAAAAAGAAGATTTTGAGTGGGGATTGTGCTTTTAATCGAGGATTTAGCAGCGGAGTTTGGTTTATTCAGGAAAAATTTGCGTTCACAGGCAACCTCATAATGTAAGCCGGTCATACGGTCAGTACAAAATGCAGACTGCAGACTAAGTACAAAATGCGGTCTAGGTCCAAAATGCAGACTGAAGACTGCAGACTGAGTTTAAAATGCAGACTGACAACAAAAACTTCTTTTTTTCTTCAGAAACGCGGTGACATTTGATTTTATAAGTTACCTATTGTCACACAGTAACCTTACAATCATCTCCCATGTGTCGTACGTAGATCATATTGCAATACTAGCGTTGCTATTTTAATATATAATACAGCGATCTCGGGCTCAAAGTCCGAAAACCATTTGAAAGCTTAAAACGGTGTTAAGAATGAATTCAATGAATTCTTTTTTACTTCATTTAAAGTACACGTTTCAGAAATAAAAAAAAACTGTGTGCATTCCCCAAGAATGCGAAGATTATGAAGTGATTGCGTGACAATAGGGTCACAATAGGTACAAGTTATAAAATCAACTTTGACACGTTTCTGACGTAAAAAAAGAACACTTTTTCTTTTCAGTCTGCATTTTGTACCTGCATTTTGTAGGGACAGTAAACAATTACAGGCTTGTATTAACAAATATGACGATTGGCTAACAAACACAGTTTTCTCATAAACTGACAACGGCA
>JAHPZR010049760.1:0-27511 GCA_019787425.1 Platygyra sinensis | reverse complement strand
ATAATTCGACTTCGGTACGATTTCAGTGTGCGAGCGACTGTGAAAGCCTCATGCACTTTCTGAAGGCTATGATTCTAGTAGTAAATGTGGTACGACTCGGGCGAGTCGTAAAAATAAGGCTCGCCGTTTGCACGATTGGTTTAAGCGGTCGATGTGGTACTTTTCAGTGAGATTAGATAAGGTATCGCTGAGTACTTTGCATCTTATTACAGACACTAAGAATACTTCAGCCCAGAATTAAGGTAAGAACGCTGTCAACTCGTACAACTGGTAAACAGCATCTCATTATAGACACTCATCTTTAAGAAAGTGGTCTTGTCAACTCTAGGAACAAAATAAAGCAAAGAACTAAAGACTTTAAGGCGTGTTTGTGTGTGAAGGTAAGAACCTCACACACAGTGAAAATCTGATATGTTATTATTATATTTTTTTATTTAAAATTTCTCCTCCATCATTTTGCAGGAGAGCCCTGCTGATTTTACCAGAGTCGCCGTGCCGTCGATAAAGTATTACGCACAAGTAATTTGGGAATTCATGAAAAAGATAGAGAGGAGTAGTCTCTGCTTGGTATTATCCGCTGACTCCGATGGAGAAGCGCTTGCTGACTCAATGGCACGAATGGCAAAAGACGAGAAATGGTTGATTAAAAGAATTTTCTGGCTTGCGGAAAATAGCTTGGTCTCAATAGAAACCGAGATAAAGTCTATTATTTCAGAGCAAAGCGATGTTGTCGTCGTTCACAGCAGGGATAAAGACAATGATCCTTTGTTTCGAGCGATGAAAAAGTTCAATGCGACTGGTTCAATATGGATTTTAACTCACATAACAGAATACGGAATATCACATCTTGATGTTCTTCCAACTGGCTTGATTAAAATAAACGCAAGAAAGAGACAGGTGAACCTCGATTATACCTTGTATTCAGATGCCATTTACGACGCCTTTCTTCTGTTTCAAACTGCATTTGATAGGGCGCAAAGCAAAACTCCATATCAGATGGATGACAAAGATGAATGCTTTGAAGCAAATACAAGCTCAAGGGAAATACAAGATCTTGTCAAAATGTAAGCCTTGAACAAAGTATTTTTTTATTTGCATCTTTAGCACGAATCGCTGAACCGATTTATAGTAAGCGGGTAATTCGAATCAGTTGAAAGTGTAATCATTTCGACTTAAGCCCGGGCCAAACGATGACAATATCTCAACGCAACATATCCGAACAATGTTGGCCCAGCATTTGCAAGCTCCGGCCAAAAGATCGCAACATTTGAACGCAACAGATCGCAACATCGTTGGGCGCAGCATGTTGCATGCGTTTGGCCACCCCGTTGCAACGTGGTGCGACATGTTGCGAGATGAATATCGAACTAGTACGTATGCCCAGGGGGAACACTGTTGGACGAATCTGGCCAAACGACTACAACATCATGCAACATCCACATATGTTGCATGAAAAATTTGACCACTTTCAAGTTAGAGCCAACAACAGCCAACATGTCGCAACATGTTGCAACAGGGTGGCCAAACGCGTTCAACATGTTGCGCCCAACAATGTTGAGATATGCCGTGTTGAAATGTTGCGATCGTTTGGCCGGGTCTTTATACTTTCATCTGTTTTTGAGATCTGTTACAGAACAGACGCATAGCAACCGGAATTGTATCTGTTTTTCCTTATAAAGAAACAAAGTCAATGGCGTCTTCTATACATCTGTCCTGGAGTAGATCAAGTAAAGAGCCAATCAAACTGCGAGAACAATCTGATTTATTATATAATAAATAATAGATGTTAAATTTCTCAGTTCTCAGCTATCGCTAAATTTTACGAATCCGAAACTTCCTTCCACAGCAGGTAAAACTTTGAAAAATTAGCTATTCAATTCGATTTTCACCTAAAGGAGCATTGTCACGAGGATTTTGCTTTTTTAGGTCAATTCTGTGCTAAAATCTTTAAGACTTTAATCATAAACAAAAAGCTTCTGTAAAGCTGCGACGAAGATATCAAATGAATTTTATCAGAGAAGGCTAACCATAATAAATTACTCGAGGATTTTTCCAACACGCGGCATCAAAACTTGAAAAAAATGGCCAATTTTTTCCAAATTTCAATCCATTTCCATCCGTGCCATCCGTAGCGACAGGCGACAGGAAACAGTCTCAGTACCTTCAAATAGTCCTCAATAACAAAACAAGATCATTAGTTTTGGAATTCGATTGATGCAGAGGCACCTTCTAGCCTTTTATAAAGTTGCCAAAAAGCGTGACAATGCCCCTTTAAACTTTCGCAAATTAATTTCACAGGCTCAGGTCTCAGTTAAGTACGAACCCCATCCAGACCTTCCGCCACCAATTTTCTTCTCAAAGTGAACTTTGGGTTGATGCTCTGTGTCACTAATCTCACAAAACGTAAAATTAAGACACAACCGACAGTATTATAGATAAATATTGCAAAACATGACTTTGTGTTCTTAATTGTCTTGCATGAAAGACACCTAAGAGAGACATTCATCGAAGGAAGAAGCTCTATGTTTGTGAAACCTTCTTTGTATGAAAAATCAGAGACATCCTTTGAAATATGGAATCTTCGCCTCGATATGAATGGGGCCAAACACTGGACCCTTATCGGACTAAGCACACCGACAGGTCTTGCTCTGGACACCTTCATGGGCCCTAATGGAAGTACCATCACAGCACCCACTGTACCAGTGACCCACACTTTGCGAGTGCCCATAAATGAGTACAAGCCTTGGGTCCAGATTGAGGACCCAAGGCTGGACAGTCGTGGAGTGCATTATTGTACTGGAAGTAGCCAACTTTGCTACAAGTTTTATAACTCAAGTCGAATGGGCAAGACTACGCTTTGCTGTTATGGCGCTTCCATTGATTTGCTTGTCATGATGCAGAACGAACTGGGATTTCACAGCGAGATCTACTTCACACCAGATGGGAAATATGGAGACTTTGACGAGGAGAAAAAAGCGTGGAATGGAATCGTTCAAGAAGTGTTGTCAGGACAAGCGGATATTGCTCTCGACATATCAATGAATGCTATCAGACAAGAGTATCTTGACTTTGCACATCCATTTATACACCTGGCTTTAAACATATTGGTTTTAAAGGATTTAGAAGCTAGTGAAGGTAAGAGCGATTGCCTATTTCCAAACCTATCTTGTCTGACTGGAAGACGTCACATCTTTCTTTAAAAAAGATGTTGAGAATTTTGATTACCGTTTGTTGTTTAGAGCCTAGCTTGAAAAAAAGTACTGTTTTTCACTAAAATATTCAAAGTTATCGACATAGGTAAAATAGGGAGAAAAAAGAGGGAACAAAAATGGATCTTATTTAGCAAGCTTGAGGGTCGCGTCACAGGAGTGATTGTTTCTAGATCCTTATGGGATTTTCCACATCAGAGAAGTGATTTTGAATTGAATTGGTGAGTAACTACAGCAAGAAATTACGCATATAGAGGGGATTAACCCCTTCACTTTGCTTCTTCTCTGCTCTTGTAGAGCACATACTGAAAAAACCCGACCTGCTGTAGATTGTAAAAACACCCTGTAGTGTTCGAAAACCATTCCAAGGTAGTAAACTCAATATGGGCTCAAACATTCAAGTGAGTAGCTTCCTATCTTTGGTAGGTGGTATTGCAATTGGTTGTTTCTGTCTACTTTGCGAACGCAATCGTTTGCATTCAGAGCTCTAGCCTTCATCTGTCACCTGGCATTAGTCATTTGAAAACGTAGTCTAGGGGAAAGCGAGTGAATCAACATAAGATATCTAAAATTATTAAAAACTGGATCGTTGGATAATGCAATTCGAGAGTTTTCATTGGCTTAGCCATCATGGTATATGAGCCATTATACCATGATCTACAAAAATGGCGAACGTATGCGTGATTTTTTGGGCCTTTTTGTTTTTATTGTAGTCTAGTTTTCTCTATTTTGGGGGCGTTTTTAATAAAACAAGTATTCCACTCGCGCTTGTTGGATATGAGATGATTATAGCCAACTCGGCGCTACGCGCCTCGTTGGCTATCTATCATATCATATCCAACGCGCGCTCATGGAATAATTGTTAAATATAACCAGCAAACAACGAGAGATGTTACAAAACAGTTATTAAAAAAAGAGGGGAAAAAAAAACGTTTCATGATAATGAACACTAGCTACGGCTCAGCTGGTTTAGTGCAAAAAAACGTCATTAGTTCTTCTAGTGTAATCGTCCGGATGAGGGTAGTTAGATCTGAAAAGAAACAAACTCGTATGCTAAAACATATTAATTTTGTTGTGCAGAAATTCAGTGGAACTCGTGGCTGGAGCCGTTTCAGTATCAACTGTGGTTCTCCATCCTTGGATTCATTAATTTCATTTTAATTGTGATCTGGTGGATTGACAGGAAAAGTCCCATGGGGCACAGCACGGAAATAGACAGCGGAGATGACGGCTTTACTCTATTAGGTATAAATCTCATTTCTTGCTTTTTTTTCTCATTGCACTACTCCTTTCTGTCTGCGTAGAAGGCTATAGTTATCCTCGTTTTAAATCAAAAGCTACACTAGGTGGCCGTTCTTTTACCTGTGCTGCACCGAAAATTTGAAATGCGCTACCATTTGACATAAGAAGCGCCAGCATGCACAGTTAGTAGTTTTAAAGCAAAGCTAAAAACTCACCCTTTCCGTCATGCATTTTTATCATAGTTGTTTTTACTATTGTAAGTTTACTTTTACTTGTAATTGTAGTTTTTTTAAAATCATTGTAAGTTTACTTTTAATTGTAATTTTAGCTTTTTAACCTTTTCATTTCGTTAATAATCTTGTCATGCGCACTTGAACATTTCATGAAATTTGCGCATTACAAATGTTACTATTATTATTATTATTATTATTATTATTATTATTATTATTATTATTATTAAAATTATTAGAGAATGGGAACTAGTTTGGCTTTAACGTGAATGCTTAACTTTACAAACTTTATTGTAAATCGAGAATTCAGTTACTGAAAGCTTTAAAAGTTAAAAGAGTTATAACTTTTTTATTCACAATTCAAATTCAAATAAAATTAAAAGGAAGGTGAAAAGGAGACAAAAGAGGTTATTCATTTCGAGTTTGTCTCCTAAAATAATACTTAGAAACGTAAATTTGCATCTGAATAAAATTCAAAATAAAAAGTTCAAAAATTTCCTGTAAAATAGCATCTGAGACAGTTCTTGAACA
This sequence comes from Platygyra sinensis, assembly GCA_019787425.1. NCBI lineage: Eukaryota > Metazoa > Cnidaria > Anthozoa > Scleractinia > Merulinidae > Platygyra > Platygyra sinensis. The sequence goes on along the minus strand of JAHPZR010049760.1, from coordinate 22,299 downwards.
TGTTCAGAGTTTCTGCCTCCGCAATGTCTTTAGGTATAAATTATTCCAGTCATTAACTATATTTACAAAGAAGGAATACTTAAAACTCTTTAGCTTTGCAGGCAATGGTTCACGTTTATGGCGCGGCGATGGTTTGCTCTTAAAAATCCGAAAATCAAGTGCTAACGTAAAATACTCAATGGGTCTAGTCCGTTAAAACTGTTAATCGTTTTACAACACTCGGTAAACGAGGAAATTAATCTTCTCTGATGTAAAGGGAAATTAAGCGCTCTTCATACGACAGATCTCGGCTGTTGTCTCTGAGGGCATATTTTGATGCTCTACGTTGTACTTTCTCTAAAATAGCCTTATTAAAGCCCTAAACCCCTATAAAACTGGACTCGGGTTCTTTTTGCAAAATAGATATCTCCTGGTTTGTCCCTGGCGTAACAAAAGCACAATTTTAAGAATCAAAGAAGCTAAAAGCCTGAGGATGTTTTATTCAACCCTCAACTGTTTTCCACCCTTTAACTGTTTTCTTGCGGCCAGTATATCAATTTTCAACTATTCTTGTCTCACTTAGCTTGAGAAAATTAACTCCATTCCCTATAAAAACAACAAAAAATTCTGGCTCCTTTATGTTTTGGTATTATTCTAATAAAATAATGGAACATAGATTACAGTATCCCTTTATGACGTTTGTTTTCGTTGTAAATTAAACAACCTCTAATTCCAATAACAATGCGTTTTCTATTTCTGTCTGCTCGTTAGATTCCATGACGTATGTATGGGGTGTGGCATTTGGGAAAGACATCGGAGCTGAGAAGACCCCTCATAGCGGCAGTGCACGATGTGTCTCCGCTTTTTTCGCATTTTTCGCCTTGATTGTTGTCAACACGTATTGCGCCAACTTAATGGCTTTCTTAGTTCAAGAAAAATTTGACCTTCCCATCACTGGAATAAGGGACGCAAAGGTAATTTGATCGTTGGGAACAAAGCTGTTCTTTAAAGCCAGTTTGCCATAAGGAAAATGTTATATAGGCTTTTGACACCAAGTGGCCCTTCAGGCCTGAGCTTATCCCGGTGTCTGTAACATGAGGCGAATAGGAATATTTATACCCCCCCCCCCCCCCTCCCCTAGATAGGATGCTAGTCCATGGCAGGGTTATTCCCTACATAAAATTTTCAGGTACCCATTTATACACCTTGGTGGAGAGAGGCACTGTGAGAGTAAATTGTCTTGCCAAAGAGCACAACTCAATGTCGCCGGCCAGGAGTCGAACCCAGACTGCTCGCCGGATCCGGAGTCGAGCGTACCGTCACCATGAGGCCACCGCGCCTCTAATAAAAGCACGGGGATATTTTTTATCTAAGATGTCATAGTAAATGTGTTGTTTATTTATCACCACCTGTTCTTTACTTTTCACAGATCCGACACCCATCACTTGCTCCACCTAAGGGTTTTAGGCTTGGAATCCAGAAGGATTCTCAAGAAGCAAGCTACTTCAAATTTCACAGTGAGGATATCTTTCGGGAGATCTACAGTGTAAACCTGAAGGTCAACTTCGTGAATAATTTTGAAGATGGCCTTGAGAAGCTCAGAAACAGGTCAGGAATACGCATCAGGGAGCTTTGTCGAATTGTTCGAAAGCCTGTTAGCGCTAAAATCCGGGATTAAAAGTTAGCGATAATTGTTCTTATGTTAAAGTGCTTTTCTCTTCCTATGTCTTGTATGAGTAATTTGAGATCACTCAAGGTCAAGCTCACACCTGAAGGACAAACAACATAAACAGAAAACCTCATCAAAAAGTCAAAAAGCTGAAACGAAATTTCTCGTTAATCTTGGGTTAGCTTAATCGCTTTTTGAACCACCCGGCCTAGGGGGCAGGAAAAAAATGCTTTGAGTTTTAAACTTTTTTTTGAAATCCTTATACATCTCGAAGAAATCTAGGATGTCCGCTGATAAGGTTAACACCACTTTAAGACACCAACTATTCTGAGAGAGCCGACCGTGAACCATGACTTCCTTTTCATGCCTCCGGTTTTATGACCAAACTATAAATACCACGTTGCCATTATCTTTTCCACGGATGCACTCAATAGATGTAGATTATCTCGAGTTTCCTTTTTATCGACGTTTTTTTTCGGTATCATTGTTTCCAAAGGCTAAAGGCCACAAGTAATTTACCAGTTGAAAGGTATTGTTTGGGATATGTCCTAAATCATCACAACAAACATACAAGATGTTACAAATTGCTTTGAAGAGTCTGCAAATTTAAAAAAAAAAATGAAAGCGTTCAAAAATACCTTATTCCTTGTATACATTGGAGGCGCTAAACAATAGCTTAATTTGCAGCTCTGGCGGGGGTGTGAAGATTTTTAACAGATATTCACTTGGCTCAAAAATTGTAAAGCACACTATTTTTTGAAAAACTTGAGGACTGGTTAATCAAGTCTTATTCAGGAGGGGGGGAGTTGATTTTATGGTCCCATTGTGAAGATCTCTCAAAGTTCTTGTTGGTGTCCAAATCTGAAATGAGTATGCCAAATATTAAGCTTATTATAACATTTTTTGCCATATGGTACTATCAGGACTTAAAGGGTTTATGGGACTTCAGGTTTGCGTTTTTCTAACAAAATAACCTATAGCTAAAATAAACCGGACCCATTTGGACTAATATGAGAAACAGTATTCGTATTGTCAACTTGAGGACACTTCTTTTGATCGGACTAAACAACGGTCATTCTCTTTCACTAAATCGTTGCTCCGCATTCTGCTCTTATAGAAAAAGACGCCTTGCTTATGTTCGAGCCTTGTGCGGCGCAAAACATTTAACACTTAATGACTGATCCCGAGGGGAACGGTGAATTTTGTTTTCCAGAGAATCTCGATGTTTCTCGAGACGAAGTCTCGGGAAACATTTGTCTCAGGAAACATTGCGATTCAAGGAAAACAAAATTCATTGTTCCCCTTTGGACCAGTTATTAAGTGATTTGTTATATAGCAAAACCAAACAAAAGCAAATTTTGAAAAACGCGCTGAGATTCCAGCGACTACATCAGGCCACTTCTGATCACGTGCAACAACGGTCAATATTTCGCGGAGTAACAGTAAGCTGTTTCCCGTTTGACATCATAGCTTTCGAAATGTTGTCCGCTCACGGCATTTGGCGTCAACAGTTCAGTTCATTGTTGGATGTCATGTGACAATGAACTAGCCGATGAATGGGCGTGCCGTAACGCGAGAAACACCAGCTATATAACACGCATGCGGGAAATCATGGTTGTATGAAATGTTTCAACTACCACGATTCTCCACGCAAGGCTCAAGGGGTAATGGCCCATTTTGCAAGGGAATTTGCTATTCATTTATTGTTACCTATTACCGTCTTTTGCAGGGAAATTAACGGGCTTGTCGGAGATTATCTCTCACTCAGCGAGGTAGCAAACAATGACGAAAACTGCGAATATAGCCTTGCCGGGCCAAACTTCTTCAACTTTGGACTGGGACTCGCGCTGAAAAAAGGGTCGCCATGGTTACAAGACGTCAATCAAGCGGTGTTAAAGCATCAAGAGAACGGCTCGATAAAAGCCATAGAGAGTCGATGGTTCAACCAAAAGGGCTGCGATTTGAAACCATTTAACCGGCTTGGGATTATAAACTTCAGCGGTTTGTTCATGGCAGTTGTCATCGTAATAGCGTTCTGTGTGCTTGCTGTTTTCGTGGAGGTATGCGTTGTAGTCGTTATGATAAAATTCGGCAATAACCTCGGAACGCTTGGAAAGTTCACCAAAAGGTTTGTTTTCAATGTCAAAAAGGGCGAAGAAGATCAACTCGACATGCAGTATTCATTCCTACTGAGACGTAATCAAAATGCAAAATGGGATGTCGCTGCTAGTCATGTCGCTTCAATAAAGTTAGAAGAGCTTGGTTTTCATAACAACCGATATCCCTTCCCCGAGGAACAAACCATGACTCAGGGAGATACGAACCGCAACGGGACAATTCATCATCGGCTACATACGCATGGAGACCGCGATGTTAAAATGAATGGAGTCGCAGTTCACGAACACATTAATGGCAGAACTAAGAGCATTAAACTAAACGGGATGGAGACAAAACTTTGAGTTTTTGAAATGTCATGTTTTCTAGAAAATATTATGCCAGATAATAGGCCCTTTGTACAGTCCGGTCACATGGTACGGAATAAATTATGCCGGGAGGTTAGTTACGCAGTGGGACTTTCAAAACAAAGGAAAGTCGGGCTGGACTGGTACGAGTTACTTTGTTTTGAAAGCCCCAAGGCGTTATTTGCGTCCCAGCATAATTTATTCTGTACCATGTGACCGCATCGTGTAAAGGACCTAAAATAATAACTATGCATTTTTTATAACAATGATATTTTAAGTATTTGCATTTGGCATCAGTTACAATCGATATCACTTTCAATTCTGGAATCTTCAAAGTTCCAAATTTTAGAAATAGTGTAAATCGCATGGAAATTTACTTGGAAAATTTCCAGAAAATCATTAAATTGTTGAATTTACGATTGGCATACACTTCAACCCAACATCCGAAAATTTCGAGAGGGAAATTAACCGAAATCCCCAGGCTAGGAAATTTCGAAAATTTGGTTATAGCTCGTCACGCAGGTGATCAATTTAATTTTTCTTGAAAATTCACGCTTTTCCATTTACCAGCAAAATATTTCGACTAGAGAAGCGCACTTATCGTCTTTAAAGTTTGCAAATAGTGTCTTATTTTACTAAAACCTTTCTATATATTTTATGTCAATATCAGTTTCAAATTAGCACAGAGTAGCACTGGAATCATATTAATAGTCTTCATAGTATTTTTATGCAATTCTTCTTTCAACCTTTACATATGAAAATAAATAAACTTTTGTTAAAAAATCTGCACGCATTCTACGAAGCCAAAAACACAGCAACTCGCAACAGCAAAACGCCAGTTTAGGCTGACAATCACCAGCGCATAAGGACAAGCCAACATTTGCACTTCTGTAACATGCTGATGGAGCCTTTTGAGAGGAATAATTCCCTCTAACAAAAAGCACTATACACAGTCTATAGCAGCATCTTTTTGCGCCTGCGCTTGTTGCTTATGCGAAAACCAACCTTTAGTTGGCACCATGTGTGCGCAGAACTAATCATGTTTTAATTACGGAGCTTACGCATTTTTGTACCATCCTCGGCAAAACATTTAAAGATGTCATAGAAGGCGTTTAGTTACAAATCCATGATACTGATATTCGTGTCCTCCAGGAAATGCAAAACAAAAGCGTAAACTGTTTTGGAGAAAGCTCCATAGTGAAAATAAGTTTGTCTTCGCCCAGGAAATTGAAATCGCGAAAAATTTGTAGTGCAGTGTTGAGAAATTGTCGGGGCCCAAGCGATCTATTAAAATCACTGATCATTTTACCTGTACCTCAGCCAATGTCATCTAATGTATAACTTGCTCTCTCTGCAAAAAGTTATATATCGGCGAAACAGGTAGACGACTAGGCGACCAATTCCGAGAACATCTTCGCGTCGTTGAGAAAGACGACAAAAACGCATCTAAACCGGTCGCTAAACACTTTAATCTGCTGAATCATTCGAAGCAATATATGGCGGTCTGCGGCCTCTCCCTACATCAAGGAAGCACAGAAAGCCGCAAAAACTCTAGAACAGAAAGTTATTTTTCAAATCGGCACTCTTAATCCTCACGGTATCAACGAACGCTTTTCATTCAAGTAATTTATTGTTGTTTTTCACGTTGCCAGGCACCAACCAATAGCGTAGCTCCATATTTCTCTATGTAAACCACACACAACCCACAATTCCTCGATTCGCTCCGACGAAGAGCTGGCGCTCGAAACGTCAGCTTCCGAATCTCTTCACGGTGGCCAATTAACATTATCAACTCAGTTGATAAAACCAAATTAAATGTTACGTTTCCCTTGTCTAGTAAAAGTTGTAATTAAGGCATTATTTAGAGCAACTTAGCGTCAACTCGCGCCTTTAAGCTTGGGCAAGTTTTGACACTGATACAACATAAATTCATTTTATTTTCTAGGCGTTGTCCTCGGAGTTGCTATAGCCATTGCTTAAGCTCGCTAATTTAAAGCTAATTTCCAGTCCGTACTGCGCAGTCTCAACGCTCTAATGTGTGCTACTCTCACAAACATCAGAGGCAAATCGATGTTATTCGTTACGAACTGCTTACCTTATCTTCGAGGGGCATTTCAATTCTTTTTCTAACAGTTTCCTTGAGTTTTACAGCTTTGAAGTTTTTTCCTCAAGTGATACCAGGAAGAATGAAGCATAAAACTTCGCATCGAAAAATGGCGGTTGACATGAAACTTTGAATTTACTTCATGTAAGTAGATGCGAAATGCTACATTTTGTGATGCCTTACATGAAACAAAACAAAAGTCGTAAACAAACTCTCGAGAGTGCGCAGAACGGACTGGAAATCATCTTTAAACCATTTCATCTGACTTCAAGGAAATCAAGAAACGCTGCAAGACAGAGAGGGCGTCAGAACTGATCTCGCCGGTTTTAATCTAATGTTCAAAACTCTTCACTTTAAATTTCAACTTTACGTTTTTCCAGTCTCTGAAACTTGTGCTGTACTGCTCTTGTATGTACGGAAACATAAAAACTGTACAGGTTTTACAGCTTCTAAACGCATTATCGGTAAGCCCTTAAACCACGAAAAAGCATTGTTTATATACTAGTGTTTTTCACGACTAATAAAATCCCAGTCAGTTCTCTGACGAACACGAGCGATCTTGGTGCTCAGATAAGGCTTTTAACTGACTTCAGTTATTGGCGTTCTGTACTTCTCATCGAGAAAATGTTTTGTAATAGGACATTTTTTAATCAGTTAAAACATTTCCTGTTCCATCGGTTTACTAACCCACGGACCGTACTTCGAGGATCTAAAATGATCGTACAACTTTTGTTTGGCTTCTTGGAACTCAGTGGCCATCTTCTTAGCGTCGCGATAAGTTTCAGCATCCAGGAGTTCTGGACGGCCAGCTTTGGCACCAATCTCCTTGAACGACGCATAGAGCGCGGCCTTGCAGATACGTGAGGGCGTGGGACTGTTCTGTGTTCTTGTCATACACGCTCCCGTGCGCCCATCAGTTACTTCAGTGCACGTGTCTCCAATGGACCAATTGACGCTGAGGTTGTTGGTCTTTTCTGTCTCGCGGGGAGGCTCGTATGCCGTAACACGACCAAGCCACGGGTGGTTCACGTGATATGGGGCTGGCAGCTGGGTGTCGAGGTCATTGTTATGTTGAAGACGACAGCAAACTGCACGTGAAAGATGACCGTGATCATACAAGTAGCCCAAAGTGAGCGACGCCAAGTAAACGGGCTCAATGAAGTGACTCAGGAGAGCGCCTTGAAGTCCAAGGGCATTCCAGCGGCATATTTTATCACTGCACGACATGGTGCGCAATCTGGTTCCACGTAAGAGCCCGTCCCATGTTTGAATTCCGTCGGAGGGGTCAATTGGAATAGTGCCCTCACCATCTTCAATCTTTGTTCGTAAGATGCCCTGTTGCTTGGTCGTGAATGTAGGATTGTGCTCTGTTGAATGCTCGGACATGTCCGTGTTGGGTTCCTCGCGGGGAGTAAACAAAGCACCATCTCCACAAGGAGCTGTACTGATGTACAGGTGAAATGACACACCCTCGCGGACAACGAGCCTCTGAGAGCCGTTGCTCGGTGCGAAAATGGACCCATTTCCATCGTAATAACTGCTTAGTTGTACGTAGAAGAATCGCAACAAAGATCTCCGAGCCACTATTTCTGCGTGAGAGTCATTCACTGCCTTTCCTTCCATGCTCAAACGCAGACCTGTCACGCATCGGTTACCAGTCCCCACTGCAACCACTCGACCAGAGTCGTCAGCGCCTGTTTTCATGATGATACACGCCACGACCTTCCTCCCAGCGAACTTATCGGAAATTGACGCCGCGATTTGGAGAAATGTGTGATGTGAAAGTGCAGCTATGAGATCGAAGTGCGTGCGGACTTTGCTCAAAACGCTCGCAGGGGGGTCAGTAATGTTCAAGGGCGACCCTTCCTCAGCACCCAAATTTGCACTCCCGCCAAGCAATGTCCTCAATGCGACATCCGCTGCCTCCCGTCTGGCATCTTTCATGTTTCGCGCTTCTGCTGCAGGGAATAGCTTTCCGTTGATCTTAGCGGCAATCGCAAAGGCACGACCTTGGCTGACGGTTTGAAATGTGAGCTCCATCTTGTTTTTCTGCACATACTCGTTGAGAGCACTGACGGGATTCTTGTTGATGGCGGCATAAGCATCACTGGAAAGTACATCTGGAAGGTTGTTCTCGGAAACTGAATGAGTTGCTGAAGCTGCGGGTTGTAACTGTGGGCTGGGCATGTAGCTTGGCATCACGGGATCACGACGTGGTGGTTCAAAGAAACTCGATCCTCCCCTAGAAGGTGATGCAGTGGTGTGTGTCTGTTCCGCGTGCCTCTTCACTCCTAGATGCATTTGCCCTTGTTCATCAGAATCAGGGTGATGTCTCTTCTGAGCAAATCCACCACAACCAGACTCAGGTGCTCTTGAACCTTGAAAAGTCAGCGAGCTTACTTCTTGTCTCACTTTCCACGTCGGAGGATGATCGTGCATTTTGTAAATCAAGCCTAATGTCTGAAGTTTGTAAAGGGTTGGATTGATGTCCTTCTTTCTTTGGAAACCAAACTGTTGGGCTAGACGCAGTGTTTCACACGATTTCCTTTCTCGCTTCATAAAGTCCAGTACTTTTGTTTCAAGATCACTCAGTCTGGAAGCTTGTTGAGATGTAACGTCCACAGGACTCTTGCTGGAAGTGGGCACTGCTTGGGGACCTCGACTGACCAGGTTTTGGAAAAGATGTGCTGAAGGAGGGGGTGGAAGCCTGGAAGTTCCCTGCTTAGAGGTATTAACAGATGAGCTTTGACCAAAGATAGGGCCTGTCGTCCGTTGCACCTTGGTTGTAACTGCCGGAGTTGATCCATATGCAGAAGGTTTGTGACGGAATTGATTCATTTGAAGTTCCATATGTCCTTCAAAGTTTGCCCTGCTTGACTGGTTGGAGAAAAACGCGGCTTCTTCCTTCTTTGAAGGTGCTGCAGGTATTTCTGTAGGATTCCCCACTTTAAAACTCTGGTTTTGGCGAAAATCGTTTTGGTGAACAGAACCAAGCAATGGTGGCATCACGTTGGTTGGATTGCGATCTAACGTTTCACGATCCATCAAGGATCTTGGAGCTGACATCTGAGGTCGGGTCGGTCGAGGACCAAATGACTGCATCAGTGGACGAGGTGATGCAATCCTTGGAGATGGCTGATTTAAACTGAAAGAAGGCGAGAAGGTAGGCCTTGCTGCCATGGCCACAGGGGAAGGTTTTCTAGAACACTGGGACATCAGGGTGCTGAACAGGTGAGCTGAGGGAGGTGGAGGTGGGCCTCCTGATGATCGTGCAGATCCCCGAGGGATTGGAGGTGATGCATGCAAAGATGAAGATGCGCCAGGTTGGACCAGCCTGCCATGATTAGTGGATGGAAGGGTATTAGTGGGTGCAGGGAATCTGTGCGAGTCAATAGAATCAGAAGGCTCCTCGCCACACAAATCAGGCAAGCTTGATGGACCAGAGTCGTCATCACAACTACCAGGATCACTGGGTAACAGTGTCTGATTTGCTAGCGTCGAGGGTTCCTTTGATGACTCGATGCTTTCTGTGTTTGGTACTGCTGGATCTTGCTTTCCGTCTCCATCTACTACATCTATTTTCTCATCTGGGCGTTTGTCTTCATCTTCGCGAAGCAAACTCTCATTTCCACCAGTGACCTCTTCTTTTGATTCCTCTTTGTCATTATCCGACTCATAGTCTGCTGTCAGAGTCTTCGGGTCAGTCCCCCCACTAGCAGCTTTATCCTCAAGTTCTCCTGTTGCCTTGGCAATTCCCCACATTGGAGGCATTTGCAGAATTCTTATGATCTTGCTTGCCCGCTCAAGTTCGTTGATACACTCGATTACACTTTTTTCAGTGGCATTGGTGACACTGTGGAAAACATCACTCCATGTACAAGGGTGTGGCATACCTTTCATGATGTTAAGAATTTGGGTTTCAAGAGTCTCATTTAACAGTGAATTCTTTTTAGTTCTGTCATCTTGGGTACTTGAGTTTGGCTTTGACTGGGTCTCCTCCTGGGTGGATTGCATTTCACCAGAATCTTGTTTTTGCTCTTCCTCCCTTTTATTGGTAGGACCTCCTGTGTTGTTGTATACTTTGACATCATCAGCCATTGTTGAGGCACCTGAGAAAAACGAGCAGAAAAGAGGAAAATATTAGAGCTCACCCATCCTATTCTGTTCAAATGAAAAAAAAACTTCTTTTTGTGCACAGTGATCTTGTCATTTTTGGGCCAAACATTGTAATTATTATCACTCTGACAAACAAATATAGACAGTAAAGGCAGAGGGAGACCATCACATCAACTTGTGCCACATGACATGTAATGTTCTCAACAACTAATTTTTACAAATTTTGAGGATTCCTGTCAAAATAAAAATAGCTTAAAATAAAGTCTGATAACATTTATAAAATAAATTCAATTAAAATGCAGCATCTCATAGATCTAATTTCACATAATCTAATTAATAAATTGAGTTATTAACCCATTCATTGGCAGCATCAGAAAGATAGTAACATTTCCCCACCCACATCCTAGATTAATTTAAATAATATCATAGCATCCTTTCTAATCTTATCATAATGATAAGTGGAACCCATTTTACACTTAAAGGGGCTCAGTCACGGCATCTTCAGTTATTTTGAACATCGAAAAAATAACCGTTAAATTCAAGGAAACCTAAAAATAACACTTTATAAAGATAGCAAAACATCAAAGAGATAATAATAAGCCATAAAGGAACAAGGATGGTTAAGGATGGAGAAGATTGACACGGATTGCAAACAACGAATTTGAAAAGTTTAGCTAAGCTTTTCAAACATGACTGAGCCCCTTTAAACTCTTGAAAAAACTGTCAATGAGCTGTGCCTGAGAAGGAGCACCTTTAGTAGTTTGGATGGAGAGCTACATGTACATGCAGGCAAAAAATCAAAATAAAAATAGCAACATCATGATTGGGTCATTCACCAATTATCAGGCTTTGGGCTTGGTATGCTTACGTTTATAATCCATCATATATTTTTTGCTCGCATGCGATTGGTCTAAATGCATCAAGCAGCTGAATATAATAATATTTATAATAAAAATGATTTGTTTATATAGTGCAGCATTTCTCTTTAGCCCAATAGTGCTTTACAATATTCTCCAGCTGAAACTGGGGAATATCCAAGATTATAATTCAACAAATTGTAACACTATCCAAATATGGTCATGATGCTCTCGATATCTGTCATCCGTAGGTAACAGATATCCGGCGATATACGTAGCTTCGTACGTGGGAAAAAAAAACTGAAGTGAAAAAGTGTCGACAGAAAGGTTTAAAAATGTTACGAGCTTGGAAATCAATTTTGTTATCAATTTGTTGAATAATAAAACAATTATCCTGCTCCATCTCGCGGAATATCGTCTGATTTTAGCTGACTCGGCCTACGGCCTCGTTGGCTAAGTATCAGACGATATTCCGCGCGATTTCGCAGGATAATTGTTAAATATTTCCCAAGTTTCAAAACTGCGTGTGGTGCGAACATTTGAAGGATAATTATAAACACAATAGACTCTTAAATACAGTCATGAACAACCAAACTTAACATGAGAGATACAGTTGCCAAATGGTTAGGGGTATCGTATCTCAATTAACCACTCAAGTTCCAGTGTTAGCCAGGACCAGTCTGATGTTTAAGGGGAGAGGTCTTTGCTCACAGATGCTGTATTTTCATGAGAGAGGTTTACTATCAATGGTTACTGCTTACTGGTTTCGTAACTAAACTGCAGTTAAAAACTGAAGCATATCCAGGATAAGACATACCGCATTCACAAGATAAAAAAACAGTTTTTATCTTTTTATCTGGGATTTCTTTGCCTAAACATCAGTTAATTTTTAAAGCTTTTTTTGATGACTTAAAACTTCTACTTTGTCTATTTTTCTCTTCTTTACACACTGAACAAATGAATACTTGCTGCCAAGATGTTGCAACAAAGTCTGCTTTTCTTTGGTTACCATCAGTTACTGTCAGAGCTAAACCATGATGAGGCGTTCAACTGTAGACACACCTAGGTTGGCTTACTTTTAATTTTCCCTCCATTTACTGAGGTATGCTGCTACGTTTACACTAATAAAAATCTCACTTCATTAAAGTTAAACAAAACATCTCTTATGAAAACATGGGCAGTCACCCCACCAAGGAGTATACCTGTAACTGGGTACTGGTAAAAAGGCAAAATGCAGTCCAATAGAGGCAGAAGGAAAAGCATTTAGTGAGTGTTAGACTGACAGGCCACCCAAGAGAAAATTAGCACTTCTCCCAACTACAGCAGAATCCCACCTTAAAGCCACCCCATTAATAATATTGGCCACTTTGTTAATACGGCCACTTCATTCTGGTCGGGACAAAAGCTCAGCTAGTCACTTTCGTATTCAAAGAACCCCATTGACAAGGCCACTCCGTAATATGGCCAGATTTTTCTAGCCTGCTGGTGACTGGATTAACAGGGTTCTTATGAACTTCATATACAGAAACTGGGAATAATCTGGAACAGTGCTTCTTAATATGACTTCTCCTTTTTGAAATAAACCAAGTGCAGTTGAAAAAAAAAAAAAACCATTGTTTTTTTTTTAAAATCAGATGTTAAATGACAGTCAGATGAAAGAGACATGACCATATGCATATCACACTCCAAAATCACTACAGAAAATAATTTATATTTCAACTAATAAAGCATAAAACAAAACCCAAGTTTCTTTGTAAAATTGGTCTAGTAATCCTAGAGAAGCACAATTCTTGGCAAATAGAACAAATAGTGAGGGTACATATGAATGGTGTGCCTCATAGCACTATGAACACAAATGGTTGAACAGAGAATTATAGTCTATTCCCACTAAGGTCAAAAGATTTTTTCTTTACCTCGTGTGGTTCCCTGATTCCCTGCTAACGCCCAGTGGGTTATTCAAGGGTTCAGTTATAAATAGAACAAATAGTCTTGCTTGGCTTCTCAAATTTTATTTCCAAATTTTGTTGACATGAACTGGACAACAAAACAAAAAAAAATAATAATAATCAAAAACGCTACATTAATTTTCCTGGGAGAACAAAAGAAATTGATCGAAATGACAAAACAACTCTAAACCCCGTGCCATATAAAATTTGGAACCCTTTTACTACGACTGATTTGTGAGGAAAGTAAGCATCAAATTGAATTTGTAAAAGACGAAACTAGGAGGGAAAGAAAAATGGCATCACTGATCAGGGAGTAATTTCCCTTTATACAGATTTTCTTCATCTGTGTAGAAATCATTTCTGTGGTGACTGCAAACCTATGTGAAACAAATGTATCTTTTCGTATACGTGCATGTGTGCTCAATATGAAGACTGTAAACTTCGTTACTAATTTAACATCATGCTAGTAGAAGTGGTGGCAAACGAAATGCTGCAGTTTTACTTTCAGTGGACTAGAAGCAAATGCGAAGAGTGAAGCACAATCAAACACATTTACCACTAGTTGCTGCATATCTGGAAAGTCATCCCCACGTCTAAATGTGTGTTTACTTCCGTATAAGTTACAGATATACTCACAGTTCTTCTTTTTAGCAAACGTCAGACGAGAGAAACATTCTAACACAACTGGGAAACTCTCAGGGCTTTGAAGAGCCATGGTAAACCCTTCCGGACTGCTTCCCTTGCAGTTTCACAAACCTCCGTCGAAGCGAACATCAGTCGAACGTGTGGCGCGTTCGAAAGCGAAACTGCTTACACCTGATAAATTATTAAAAGATTCCCCCGGAAGACTTCATGGAAAGTTGTGGCATAACGCATAACGCGAGCTAACTGTCACTCAAGTCTGTAACGCAACGCCCTTTTTCCCTGGTTAAATTGAATTTGCAAAAGGTTTATACCTACCGTCATTTTCCATCGACATATCGACGGTTTCAGCTGGCCGCCTCTGGATGGACAGAAAATTTGCTACACGCGGCCGAACTCCCACATTGAGGTTTTCCGCTCGTGTTCCCGGGCCGATGAGATCCCAAGTTCGACGGATGCCAACGAGATTTTATAATTGAACTCTTTTCGCCAACAAATACCTTTTCTACCAACCAGATTAAATACTTAGTAGTACTACACTTTCTAGAGCAATTGAAATTTTGGAGACGATGCTTGAATTTTTGATTGCAGGGGGGACATCCGCCATGCTTGTTTATTACCCACAATCCTATTGTACGCCATGAGACTACCGCTGAGCACCTGAGCCAGCGGGGAAAACAAACATGGCTGTCAAAATTGACCGCCAAATGACTGCTAAACTACTATATACATTGTATATATAGAGAGAGTTTTTGGATTGCATCGCGTTGGTAATGGAAAATGCTGAAATATCCTTAAATTGTTAAAATGGGGGAGGTTCCTGTGAAAGTTGCCGTCAGGGTAAGTGAATCACTCGGTGTTTATAATCTCAGATAAATCTGTGTAATTTTGCCCAGCGCAAGACGAGGTTATACAAACTTAAGGGGCTTTAATACCTCGGTGTAAAAACCTGTGAAGTTTCTTTGTTTTGTAGTTATTGTTAGGGTTAGGGTCTATTATTTTTGACTTCTATTTTTGTTTGTTCTACGTCAAATGCGAGTGTAACAAGTTCTTACACCGAGGATGATCCAACTTACAAGTGCTACGACAGTTTTATTTAAGCCTTCTCACAGCGAGCGATAAAAATTCTGAAATAACGTTTAATTTTCAGGGCAGATTACGCGATAAGAAGAGGCTATTATGCGATTAAAGTATGCAAATTGTGCGTTTTTTAACTCAGCTTTTTTCAACATATTTTACTAAGTTTTAGAAAAATAAAACCACTATAAGGCTCCTTCTAAGACAAATTGGACATCGAGGAACAAAAATTAAACATAAAAGATGCATAAATTGCGATAAAGAAATACTTGAGGCGATCACTGATCACAGCATTGCATCTTCAGCTTGTCATCCACATGTAAGGGGTATTTTCTAGCTCTATCTTTCGTAGTTAAATCTGGCAGGTGCAATGGAGTCTTTTCAGTTGATGAAACAGCAGGCATGTTTACTACAAATGTATTCTCAAGGGATGTTTGTTTCAAATTCCACGAAAGAATTGAGCACCGGAATGAACACTGTGCTGTCAATGTATACTGGGAATTTTGATTAGCCTAAGCAAAGAAAGGGATTGTTTGCATTTCACCAATAGGTTATTGTTTGAAAATGACTTATTTTGTTAAAATTGTGCAGTTTTCATGAATTATGCAATTGGACGTGATTTGAGGCCAATTGTGCAAAATCATAGTGACAACAGTGACTTGTGACAACCCAGAGTGGATAATATTTATTATTATTCAACTTTCATACACTGTACATATTCCGATTCTCTGGTTGGTTGATTTGTGCCACGTGACACTGGGTTGTGACGAAACAACCTCCTTGACGTCATTATTGTGGTGTAATAGCCGTGGTGTAAATTCTATACACCACTGTCATTACGTTCATTGTTAGTGAACTCGTGCAGGTAAATCCCGATAATTCACTCGCTGAGTGCGTTAACCTGTAAATAACTGTTAATCTACCCGCAGGTTCGTCCCTTGGTTGGTCAGGAAAAAGTTCATAATGTTCCTCAGTGTGTGCACTTCATTCCAGATAAACCTCAATTAATCCTGGGTAAAGATAGAGGCTTTACATTTGATTATGTATTTCCTCCAAAAACAACTCAGGTGAGAAAAATTAATTATCTGCATTTTAGTACCTTGCCTTTTCCTGACCAGTTACATGTACATGGTCACCTCATTAACATGTTTACCTCGCTTTCACGAGCCGCAGGCGAGTGTTTCCACAGCTTTTTTGAGTTCTCCCAAACTTTCAGGAGTGTTGCAGTGTACTATAACTTGATGGAAAGATGGAGAATATGCATGACTTGTTTTCTATTTCTTTTAGAAAACACCGCAATGGAAAAAAAAAAAAACACAACTTGTTAACTTTGATTATCAAAATGTAAATTATCTTTGCTCGCGCCATCAATGCCTCAACAGCTCGTGCTAGTTATGTGTCTCCAACGAGCTATTGAAACACGATTTTTAACCATGCGATCAGTGTGCATATCTTCTTAGGACTGATTTCTAATATATTTATCATAGTTATCTGCATTCCTCATGCTCAACAAACAACAGTTGTTCAGAAGTGCAATAAATACCTCTACCTGTTAAGGCTTCACTCAATTGAGACTAGTTGTGATATTTCTAGTAGTAGTACATGTTTTATGCCTGTTAATATGGCCACCCAGTTAATACGGCCAAATCTTCATGGCCCGTTTGTGACCATACTAATGGGGAACTTCCGCTCTACTAAACGTAGCAACTTTGAATATAAACCGTTTGAACAATTAGTGTATGTCAACTGAAACTTTTTGGCCCAGAAATCCCCTATTGAAATTATTTTAAGTGAATACTTGAATGTACATGACCCACAATAACATATTTAAAGTGTAAATATTATTTTATAAATGATGTTATCATGCTCATGAATGATTCAGTGGTGAGATTGAAGGCATCAGTATTTATTGTAGATTATTTTATACAGGCAGATGTTTATGACAAGTGTGTGGAGCCTCTTGTTAAGAGTTGTATGGAGGGATACAATGCCACAGTCTTTGCCTATGGTCAAACAGTGAGTGTTGTTTGAACATGTATATTATTTTAAATCACTCATTTCAGTGTGGTCCAAGGCATTATAATAATTCTTACTCTGCCTTTCTGTAACATGTTATATTATTAATAATAGCTTTAGATATGAACTGTTACAGATGAGTATAACATGTACACTGTATCTATGCTTGTGGGTTGCAAGGCATCATTCGTTTATGCCTTTCATTAATCTTCTGAGATTGACCAGGGCGAGGACTTTGGTTCTGATTTTGCAGTATGACATCCAGTAGAAAACTGCTCCTGAATTGAATGTGGTTATCACAAATTACTTTGCAGCAGAATTTGAGACTACTGTTTACAAGAATTTGGCTAAACCCTTGCCTTAGGGAAATAATTGATCTGTTTTGCAGGTCACTGACAATAAGCTACATGTAGGGCTAATGATATTATTGTCATACATGTATAAAAATGTTATTATCATTGTAGAGTTCGGGGAAGACTTACACAATAGGTGGAACTGACAGTGCTGGTCTTTTGGAAGAGGAGTATGGCATTATTCTCAGGGCTGTTAAGCAGCTGTTCCAGATTATGGAGGTACATATATGAACAAAATTATGCTTGGAATTGCTTGGAATTGCTTGGAATTCGCAATGTAAGGGATAAATTTGATCAATTCTTCGATTAACGAATTTCTGCACAATATCGACAATATTAGTGCGTCTGATGAAGCAAGTGATGGCACTTGTGGTATCGTCGTACCGCTACCTTTTAAAGATCAGAAATCAGCTAACTCAGTAAAAAGAGAAATGCAAAATCTGAGCACAAAAATTGGAGTGCAAATCAAGCCGCTCTTTCAGTCTAAGAAGATCATCCAAGTCCTCTCCCCGAAAGAGAAGAAGCCCCCCATTGTAAACAATCAGTGCGTGGTCTATAAATTTCAATGTGATCTGTGCGACAAAGATTATGTCAGGTACACAACCCGACACTTGCACCAACGCATTGGCGAGCATAAACATTCTGCAATTGGAAGACACCTGGAAGGCCATGGCCTATCGAAGTCCGATTTGAAGGACAAACAATTCTCTGTTTTGAGAAAATGTAGGACGAAGTTTGACTGCTTAACATTTGAGATGTTGTTTATATTAAGGAGCTAAGACCTGGTCTAAATACCCATCAGGACTCCGTTCGTGCTAAATTGTTTACCTGACACTGCGTGCAAATATTTTCTCGCATTTAATGGTGCTTTATTTTAATCTCCAAGGCTTTGTTTTTGTAAATTTTTATTCAAATAACTTTTTCTTATTCATTTTAACTTGAAAATGACGTTGAGTAAACGTCAAAACGTCATCGTCGCTTTTTAAAGTTTTTTGACAGTTTTTAGAGTTTTTTAGAGTTTTTAACCGTGATGGTTTTAATTTTGTCCTATAGCAATGTCTATATAGTTAAGTGTATTTTGACAAAGCCTAGTATTCTTTTACGTACAGCAATTCAGCAATAATATTGTTTAGAGTTGGAGCATTGGTTTTTGTGGTGTGCGGTGTGTGTGTGTGTACCAGTGCTTTTGGTCAACTCAAAGCAAAATTTCCTCTGTTTGAAGTGGCAAAAAGTTGGTCATCAATATTTGAGCAGAAACTAAATACTCTCTTGGTATGTTTGACCACACAGTGCGTCAAATTGATCCAACAAACTGCCAAATGTTACTATTATCAAATCTCGGAGTGTTAAATACAGTATATGTACATGTCAACTGTGATAACAAGTTGTTTGCAACGAAGAATTTTATGTAACTTAGGCAACTGTATGCAAAGATTGTATGAATGTAAGCCCTCTCTTGATTGACAACTAAGCATTGATTTACCCAGGCGAACAGCAGAGATAAGACGAGTTTGTGGTGAACTGTGTCCTATGTTGAAATCTACAATGGAGGAGCTGCGGGACTTTGCTTGATGTGGACACGTCAAGCAAAGATATCTATGTGAGCGAGAAGATGACAAGGTAAACACAGGTATAATGTGTGTGTGCCAGTCTGCCTGGCTGTCCTGTCTGACGGTCTGTTCCAGTCTGGTCCATTCAGCCTGTCGGTCCTTCAAAGTTTGACCAAGCAGCGATTCCTTAACAGTGCATTTGGCTGTTCTACTTACTCCATTATATGCATGTAACATTTTTTGGGCCCCATTAAAACACTTGCAGGCAGAGCTAGATACAACGTATGACCCTTAGCACCCACTGCAATTATCCAGTACGTTTATGTTTCTGTAGACCTCAACTCCCCAAAAACACAAGCTCTTACACATCCTCACTGATGAGAGCTGGGGGGTGGTGGCAGATTCCAGATTCTTGCACTTTACTGGGTTAACGTAAACTTAGATTCCTAGAGCCACTGCAGTACTGATGTAGCTGGTCCAGGCCTGGAAGTAACCCCAAGCCAAACTGGCAAAACCTGGGTTGTAACAATTCTGTGAGAGGGGTACCTTTATGCCTCTCTGAAGTTTATTATCAGTCGGCGCTTAACAGAGAACCATTTGGCCGTACACATACCAAGCCTTGGCTTTGAGCCAGGAATTTGGAAGAGTTGCCGGTCCCAAATTATGTGCTGTAGCGCCTGCTCAAATGGGAACAATTTACAGGGTGTATAAGGGCAACATATATAAAAAATTAAGACAACTTTTCTTGGATAGGTGGCTCTCCATGGGACACCTGGACCACGCTCATCTGGCTAATAACCCAGGCCAGTGGGTGCGCGAGGTGCGGTAAGCACTGGTATTGATTATACAATAATGTGAAAGTGCTAGGTAGACATAATAGCTGCCATACCCTTTTGCCTGCCATTGAAGTATTTTGTCCTCCTTAACAGTTATTGTGGGTGCCACTGAGCAGCCTGTTCACACTGCAGATGAAGTGTGAGCTGTCTTGACTCGGATCAGCTGGACGACAGGTCGGCACAACAAACATGAACGAGCACTCCAGCCGATCACATACATATTCACTCTGTACATTGGTAAGAGAGTATGTATAATATTCAAAAACACTTGTAGCAGTACTGATTCTTAACAAATGGCTAAGATGCTGCCTTAGTTTTCCCCTTACAAATAATTATGTAGGCTCAGTCTCCAGTCATGGGAGTTTTAGTCCACCTGCAATCCTCTCCATTCTCACGACTGGATGCACGAGTTTCTCTTAGTTTTAAATTAACCAATCAGGTAACATGTAGAAGCCCCCCAAAAATTGAGGGGCACAGGGAAATTTAATATTACTTGTTGGTAGTGGGGATGGGAATACTCCCTTTAATGACCAATATGGGAAGTTTGACTGCCCAAAAAGGGGACCTTTTTTCAGGCTTCAGGCGAAAAGATAAAGATGGTGGGGATTGCACTAGTTTGAGATATATGAAAAGGTATAAGGCAAGTTTGTCATTTAGCTATTTTAACCCATTGACGCCTGTGCCGCCCGTAACCGCCCGTGACTGAACCTTGGCCTTTCTTCCACTTCTGACGTCATCATTTTTGACCAAAATTGGCATCATCTATACTCAACTTCTGCAGGAGGAAAAGATCTTTCCAATGATGCCTAGATCAGAGTGATCGGCTTAATGGCGCCTGAGATATGCACAAAAATGCTCAAAAAGATCAGTGAAAAACTCAGAGCAAAATTTACTGCCACTACATCCTAACTGCTCCACGGTAAAAATTGGGCCGCTTCGATGACTCTTTCTTAGAAGTTTTTTAACTGCAAGCAAGCCCAGTAAAAGGTCAATCCCTGAAGCGAAAAGAAAAGAAAAGGAGAAAAAGGAAAGGGAAAAAAAAACACTCAAAAATCGAAAAGCCTAAAGACGTAGGCCACCTTCTCGTCAAAACTATCTCAAAATTTTGATTTCTGCACATGCACAGGCCCAAAGTTCGTAAAACGCGATTTTAGTGGCAAGAAGGGCTAGCTGTCCGTGCTACAAATGCATTTTCGACCAGATTAAAGCTAATTTGGCCGAGATCCAGCCTCAAAACCACCAAAATGTCCAAAAAAATGCATTTTTGGCAAAAAGTTCCAGGAGTCAATGGGTTAAAGGACCTTTAATATAAAGATATATTTTGAACAGACGTGTACTTTGCAGCTGCATCATTTCATTTAGCAGGCACTACATGAAAGTGACAGGGAGGCGCAGTGGCCTCATGGTTGGTGCGCTCGACTCCGGAGCGAGCGGTCCGGGGTCAAGCCCTGGCTGGGGACATTGTGTTGTGTTCTTTGGCAAGACACTTTACTCTCATGGTGCCTCTCTCCACCCAGGTGTATAAATGGGTACCGGTGAATTTAATGCTGGGGGTAACTCTGCGATGGACTAGCATCCCATCCAGGGGGGAGTAGAAATACTCCTAGTCGCTTCATGCCACAGAAACTGGGATAAGCTCCGGCCTGATGGGCCACTTGGCTCGTATGCAGACTTTTACCTTTACCCACATGAAAGTGACAAGAAGACTTGAGTTCCTTTTTTGGTGATTTATTCATCACATGGGCCAGTTTTGAAAGTACAATAAATAGTAAAAATAGAAGGTACATGTATGCCAAAGGGATGCTTTTCTGTCAAAATGGTATGCAGAACGGTAAGGTGTTGGACCTTGGGGCAGAGCTTTCCCATATAGAAGATTGTAGAGTACCCCCCCCCCCCCCTCCCAGTCAATGGACCTCGCTCTCTGTGCGTTTACATCCCTATAGGTACATGTTGTAGTTTGAAGGGAATCTTGTCAAAATTTCAGATTTCAAACTAGTTCTTGAGTTACTATAGACCATAACCCCTAAGACAAATAAAAATACAGATCAAACTACAGTTTTAAGTTAGTTTTACCCAAACGTTTTAATTTTAAGTTTGTTGACTAATGCTCACATATTTAATATGCTATTAGAATCAGATGAATGATTTCAGGGAGCAAAATCTAACAGTTTTTTTTTTTTTTACTTCAACCCCTACATGTTATACTGTCTTAATAATGTGTTTTGAAGGTTTTCGTTCTCAAACTTGATTGAGTTAATCAGCAAGTAATTCCATGTTGTTTATAATTAACAGAGCAAAAGCCTTTGATTGAAGAAGAACAAGTCGACGGTGAGAAAAAAGCCAGCATTGCATCTGTCTTGGGTTAGACTTCGTGCGACTTTTGGTACACATCGAAAAGCTTGTAAATCCACTCTCCCCAAACGGTGTTGTGATTTTACAAGCTTTGCTCTTGCGCCTAAAAGCTCCCGTGTTGGTTTTATTGCGTCTGGTCCCACAGGAAAGAGTGACAGTCTGCACATGTATTTGCTTTGAATTGACAACTAGTTCGTATTGTGTGATCGTCCACGGGTGAGGTGAAGTTCCTGAAAAGAACTGTTTGTTGGTGACTGCCACCCGGCCGATCACGAACAATACGAACTACTGATAACTACTCCCTGGGTTCAAACCATTTACTATGAATTGAACAAGTTGT
>JAHPZR010049759.1:0-17500 GCA_019787425.1 Platygyra sinensis | reverse complement strand
AAATATTTACAAATCCGTAAAGATCTGCTCTATTGTAAACCTAGTCAGACGTTCTTACCTTTCCACTCGTGTTCCGTGTAGCCTCCAAATATGTAATTTCCACTCTTGATCACTGTCACAGTCGGTCCCTTGTTGTCACAACAAGAGTGAAAGTTGGACGCAGCCCAGCCATTCTGCGAAGCACGATATAACAGGTTGTCGCTAGCCACTGTAGTGTCCGCAATGGCCCCCGTCTCCTTCAACCAATTCATCAAAGTTCGGCACTGTTCCGATGACAAGACAACAGAATCCTGAAAGGGGCTTGCAGTCAATGCTTTAATTATTCCTTCAACTCGATAAAATTCGGCCTCGGCCAGTAGCTCTTCACGAGTTATCTCATCGTTAGGCACAATAAGCTGCCCAGTGCGAAGATAATTCAGGATATACCGGAAGTGAGTTCCATCACGATCAATGAAGTAAGATCCATCCTCGCTTGGCTTTGTGTCAAGTCTTCCTGAAAACATGGCGTGTAACACTGAACCTAGAATAAACTGACACGGTTAATTTTTAAGTGTACCGCAACATTCTGACCACACTGAACAAGAAAACATTGTAAAACTGGAAATGTTTTAGTTTCTAAATCAGCCTCTCAAGGAACCGAATCTTCTCGAGGTAAGCGGCACTATTTCCTTGCACATTTGCATATAAGTTTCTAAACTGAGCAACGTCTTCGTTAAAACAAACTAATTAACAATTAATAACAATTAAGTTAAACACCTTGAGTTTAATGGTAGGTTTTAAAATTACCTGGGTCCTTTTTCAGGGTTTCTATACTGATCGAGAACAGTTGGCCGCCAACATTGAGTTTCAACATTTTGGAGAAGGAACTCGCTCAAGATTTTTTTTCTGCTTTGTGGTGATCGAGCTTTTATTTTCTTGCAAACTCGGTCCGCCTTGCGGTTTAAAAGGTCACAGACGTCTTCGACGAGTTTGGACAGATCTCGGAGCACTTCGACGTTGCGGTAGGAATTTACTATTTCTTAACTCGGAGTTTCTCGACAGAGACATCTTTCTTGAAGAGATAAAGGTTATCGACTGGATGAAACATTGTTACTAAGGATCATACATAGAACTAACCACTGGGGTTGTTTTGCTTCTGTCAAAACTTATTTTTTAAGTTT
This sequence comes from Platygyra sinensis, assembly GCA_019787425.1. NCBI lineage: Eukaryota > Metazoa > Cnidaria > Anthozoa > Scleractinia > Merulinidae > Platygyra > Platygyra sinensis. The sequence goes on along the minus strand of JAHPZR010049759.1, from coordinate 16,340 downwards.
TGAGGAGTTCAGTCACGGTATTTTAAGTTATTTTGAGCATCGACAAAATTACCGTTAAATTGAAGGAAACCTGAAAATATCACTTTATAAAGATAGAAAAACTTCAAAGAGATAATAGTAAACCATAAAGGAACAAGGATGGTTAAGGATGGCGAAGATTGTCACGGATTGCAAACAAAGAATTTGAAAAGTTTAGCTAAACTTTTCAAACCGTTTAACCGTGACTGATGCCCTTTAAAGTGCCCATAACCCCAAAATATTTATTTCGCTAAAATGAATCTTTGCACCTGTTCGAGACGCATTGCGGCCATTTTTTCCTTTTTCTAACAATTCCTGCCATTTTATAGGCTTCAAAAGTTGCGAAAATCCAAGCATCTTTTGTTCACGACCGAGTCAGAAGGGGAGTGGGTCTATTCCTGATTTGACGTCACAGTCTACTTTGCTTGCATTTTTACAAAGAGTTAATGCAATGTAAATCAGTTTGTGACGTCAAATCAGGAATAGACCCACTCCCCTTCTGACTCGGTCGTGAACAAAAGATGCTTGGATTTTCGCAACTTTCGAAGCCTATAAAATGGCAGGAATTGTTAGAAAAAGGAAAAAATGGCCGAACTGCGTTACGAACAGGTGCAAAGGTTCATTTTAGTGAAAAAAATATTTTGAGGTGATGGGCACCTACTTTAAGCATAATTTATTGCTTTCGTTTTGGTCACACCACCCCTGTCAAGTGGAGGAAGCTTGCCTAGTCCCAGTTCCCCACTCTTTGTTTCTCTCCAGTTCACGAGTCCGTTCTACCCTGTCGCAGACGAAAAACTCTTTAGGTCTGACCTTATGTCACATGATAAATTTGGAATAACTTTACCAGCCATAGATGTCGACTATGTGTAACAACGTTCTCTGATCTGGTTAAGGATTTCTTTATGTTATTTTTAAAACTTTGATGCCGGTACTAGTAATTTCATAGTTTCATAGTAATTTTTCTTGGACATTTCTGTCCTAGGGGGAAATGTGCAGTAAGGTTATCCCTACTAGAAAGTTATCCCATAGTTATCTCTTTACCAACTATGGTTATCCTAAGCCCTTTGAAATGAAGTACAGTTAAATGATCCAACCATGAATTAGTAACAAAGGGTTAGGACTCACAGAGAAAGCATGATTCTGACGACTTTAACCTTACTCGCTTATTTTGTCATGCTTTGCAGAGAAAGTCGGAGAAATGTATCAAAAATCGTGGTTCACGTGCTGAACCATCGCTAATGAACCCTTTGTCTTTGGACGCGTTTTGGTAGCGTGATAGCGAGAGAGACCTTCAACGTGCATAAACCTGTGCATATTGCCACTTCATCAACGCTATATCATAGGAAGAACTCTTTCATCCAAATAGCTCGCTACCGTAGGCCTTCACTGGACGGTCGTGGCATCTTCGATTCTGGGCTTCACTACAAGTTGAATTTCTTTAATTGAATAATTGTCGCGAACGCACTAACCCTTCTTTTGGACAACCTTTCCCGAAACAGCTGTATACATTGCGGTCATGCACAGAAAAGAATAGGTTCCGGTTACAAATTATAGATTTAAAACGTCAGCTGATTGTTGCTAAAACTCTTCGATAAGCCATTCTTGTAACAATCTTTGGAATTTAATTTTTTTTTAAAGCCTGCTAGCGGCAGTAAAAAAACTGAAAAAAAATTACATTTTGTCCTAAATTTTAAACACGATATAGCTTTAATATCTTTATTTCAGTACGAGATGTGGACCTGTTGTTTAACTGTGTTACAGAACATCCTGCAAAAATTTGTTGCTTTATGATTTTGAAATTGTGAATTAATCATAGTGACTATGAGCCACTCAACTTGGAAAATGGATCGTTTCTAAACAGTGACAATTTTGATGCCACCGACTTCAGGATTTAATCCGAAGGTTAAGTTAAAGTTAAAACCCACTGGCATTGTTAAGAAATAGTACAAAACATAGAGAATCGAATGGGAACGGTCACCGATGGTTAAAAGAAATTGCGATAACTATCTAATTTGAAATAAAGTTTCCTTACGTATACCTCGAATATGTCGTCTTCGTGCCTCTTGCGCCGATTTTCAAACCATTCTTTACCAGAGGGAAAGGTATTGCAAACAATACATGTGTCACAAAATACCCCTTGGGAGCCCTAGTGTGACACTTTATACGCGATAAAATGTACGTACCTTTCCCTAGGTAGAGGGTCGTGTTGTCAGGGCGTGACTTGGTTCAAATGGACCAATCAGAGTTGAGGATGAAACCAGATGCGTAACGGCCGTTGGTACAGGGTCGGCCATAAGCATATTGAGAAAGCCGAGGAGGCGAACTTAAAGCCAAAATTTTTCGTTCTTCACAAGTCGACCGTCGAAGAACACGTATGTGACGTGAAATTTGCTGGAATCAGTGGAACTGTTGGTTTCATTGCGATTCGGAACTTTTCCTTTTTCAGGAGAGAGCGATTTGTGAAGTGACGTCTGGCTGGTGATCGATGGAGTGGTCTTCCTTTCCTTTCTTTAAGAAGGAATGACAACGTTTTTGAATACCTTCCCTGAACAGCGTCAGAATAGCTTTAAAAATGCCTCAAGTTTTCTATCTTGTCTCTTGTTATAACTCCGTAGGGCAAATATATCAAAACTGAGTCACTCAAATCTCATTTTAACTCTCCAGGATGAGAAAAAACGACAATATTGAATGTTCAAGAGTCTTTATTCGGTAAATTACCCATACATTGAACGCGGAATTAAATGTCATCTCTTAATTTCAGTACAAACTCTTTATATTTCAACTTCAGTTCTCCATCAGACAAACTCTCATACTACGCTTGGGTAACCTGTGGTGTGGAAGACACTTTTTAGCTGGGATACAGTTTGCCATGAGCTGTAGTGAGCTATACTTTGCTCGCTGCTGTGCCCTGAAACGGACTGGAACATTCGCGTAACAAAGCAAGGTTAAGCTTACGTGTTTATAGAGTGTTTCTGTCGAGGAACTGTCGGCTGATAGTTGCCCCGCGGAAAACTGATGTACTTAAAACAAACATTTGCCCGAGAAACGAAGCTTCGAGGGAAAATGTGCTATTTTTTAAGAACATCAAATTTCCAAGGGGCAACTGTCTGTGATAACACGTTTTTGGGCCGCGCTTGAGTAGTTATCCAGACCGATAGTTCCGAGACATAAACACTCTATTGCCCTTATTCTTCTCCACTTAATTTTCTTCCGCGCGTTTTCAAAAATTATATTCTCTACTTGCACAAATCCCATAATACACCTCTTTTACCCCCATAGGCATTGTTTTAGATTACTCTTGGGACATGTTCATGTCCCAGGAGAAATTGCAAACAATGAGCATGCAAATTTTTTTTTTTTTCGGGGGGGGCGGGGGGCGGGGGGGTTAAAGAGGTGCATTATGGTATTGTGCAAGTAGTGAATTGAATTATTTTAACCTTTTTGCATCAAAGCCGTGAAAGCCAGATGTAAAATACGAAAAAGAAAACAGACAAAAAGCCACTTATTCAATTTTAATTGTTTATATTGATTACTATAAGTCCGCTTGTTGACAGAAAAATTTTAACGGACGACTACTATCCATCCGGGTGTTTTCCTCGGACGGGCACTATTTTAACAATAGAGTGTTTCTGTCGAGGAACTATCGGCTGATAGTTGCCCCGCGCAAATTTGATGCTGTTCTTACAACAACTATTTCGAATCTCCCAGGAGATGGTGACTTTTTTATATCTTTCTTGATACTAAACACTAAATGTTTATTTGCAATACATTATCCATTCGAGAAAGTTAGTGTCTTACTTTTCAATCACAAACACTTCCATTTCACTGATTGCAAAGTATTCGTTTCCTGTGAGAAACGTGGTGACCAGTTTGACCGAATGGACACTGGTACGAGTGGTTTAGTCTTGTCCAGCAGTCTTTAGAATTTGGTTCATTGACAATAACAAGATCATGGCCACGCCCAAATATTGGCCCATAGTCACTGCGGCAATAAATGGCATATTCCTCTTCTCCAGATTTCAGAGGCATCTTTGTTGGTGACAGGCCCGCTTGGTTGACAAGGCTGAACAGGAACGAGCTGGTGCTTTTGTCCAATCTCCAGAACCTAATGAAAAAAGAAATTCCTCTCACCACGAATTATACCCCTACAGAGAGACGAGATATCCTAGAAAAAAGATACTAAAACTCTTATCAACCGATCGCGAGGGCCGCACTGGGGAATATTGGCCCGAGGGTAGTACAGTGGAACCCCGCTATAACGAAGACCCCGTTATAACGAACAACATTTGAAAGCCCGGCAGAATTACAGTAAAATATATGGAAACAAACCCCGCTATAACGAACCCCGTATAACGAAATCCCCGCTATAACGAATTGATTTTGACGGTCCCAACGCACAATTTACCCTGCTATAACGAATATTTTGTCCTGTCGCTCGCACTCGGTAAAAACGACATGATGATACAAATGGTTGATAAGTCAAACACGACTCCTATTGGTCAAGATAGGGAAACTTTGACCTTCAAAGCTTTGCTTTATTTAAATGTAGCTGTTCACGCGCAAGTCTGTAGACTGTTTTGTGTGGTGTATATCCCATTGCTCAGCTTGGTTCAGCTTGGTTACCCCGCTATAACGAATATTTTTGTTGTTAACCAGATAATTCGTTATAACGGGGTCTTCGCTATAACGAAGACCCCGCTATAACGAACATTTTTTCGGTACCATGACACTTCGTTATAGCGGGGTTCCACTGTAGTGCGGACCAAGCACAGTGAGGTCCCTACAAAAGCGACCGGGCATCAGTATTCCTCAGTACGTCTCAAGCAAGGTAGATTAGGAAGTTTATTATGTCCACGGCACTCGCGCACATTCGAAAACAAAAATGACACGTCTTATGACCGTTTCCATAGAAACGTTCCTTAGAGCGAAATCCAGACAAAAATAGAACCAATCAGAAAGCTTGGACTTACCTAAAGACTATCTTGCCATAAATAAGTAACCATTATTCATGATTTTTTTTTGGATTCGATGTGAGGTGATAAATGGATTGACCGTTGTAAAGACAGTGTAAAGAGTTTGTTCTATTCATCTTGTATTCGACAAGGGTCCTTCATACTTTCAGTGTAAATCAGTGTAAACGCCTACGAATCCAAATACTCTAAAATTAATGAATAAAGAAAATTTACAAGTCTGGAAAAATGATCCTCTCTGGTGTAAACCTAGTCAGTGGTTGTTACCTTTCCACTCGTGTTCGGTGTAGCCTCCAAATATGTAATTTTCACTCTTGACCACTGTCACAGTTGGTCCCTTGTAGTCACAACAAGAGTGAAAGTTGGACGCAGCCCAGCCATCACGCGAAGCACGATATAGCAGGTTGTCGCTAGCCATTGTAATATCTGCGATGGCTCCGGTCTCCTTCAACCAGTCCATCAGAGTGTGGCATTGTTCCGATGACAAGATAACAGAATCCTGAAAGGGCTTGCAGTCAATGCTTTAATTATTCCTTCAACTCGATAAAATTCGGCCTCGGCCAGTAGCTCTTCACGAGTTATCTCATCGTTAGGCACAATAAGCTGCCCAGTGCGAAGATAATTCAGGATATACCGGAAGTGAGTTCCATCACGATCAATGAAGTAAGATCCATCCTCGCTTGGTTTTGTGTCAAATCTTCCTGAAAACATGGTGTGTAACATCGAACCTGGAATAAACACGGTTAATTCTAAGTGTACAACATCCTGACCAAATTAAACAAGAAAACGCTGAAAAACTGGAAATGTTTTAGATTCTAAATTAGTCGCTAAAGGAACAATCTTCTCGAGGTAAGCGGCACCGTCTTTCCTTGCTCATTCGAACGGAGGAAAGCGAAATGCATAGGTTTCAAAACCGAGCAACGTCTTCGTTAAAACAAACTAATTAACAATTAATAACAATCAAGTTTAATGGTAGGTTTTAAAATTACCTGGATCCTTTTTCAGGGTTTCTAGACTGATCGAGAACAGTTGGCCGCCAACATTGAGTTTCAACATTTTGGAGAAAGGAATACTTGTTAAAATTTGTTTGGCTGCTTTATGATGATTGAGTTTCTCTTTCGTTGCAAACTCGGTGCGCCTCGCAGTTTAAAAGGTCACAGACGTCTTCGACGCGTTTGGACAGATCCCGGAGTGCTTCGACGTTGTAAGAATTTACTCGTTTTTCTAAGAGTTTCTCGACAAAGACATCTTTCTTGAAGAGATAAACGTTATCGATTGGATGGAACATTGTTACCAAGAATCATACATAGAACTGACCACTGGGGTTGTTTTGCTTCTGTCAAAACTTTTTTTAACTCTCGATTCTTGGAAGTTTTGATTTCCCGGAAAGTTGTTGAACCTTACGCATAATTTATTGCTTTTGTTTTGTTCACACCACCCCTGTCAAGTGGAGGAAGCTTGCCTAGTCCCAGTTCCCCACTCCTTGTTTCTCTCCAGTTCACGATAGTTCTGCCCTGTTTCAGACGGCCAAAACCTCTTAGGTCTGAATTTAAGTCACCTGATAAACTTCGAATAACTTTACCGGCCAGAGATGTCCACTCTATGTAACAACGTTCTCCGGTTAAGAATTTTCTTTATTTTATTTTTAAAACTTTGATGCTTGTACTAGAAATTTACCCCATAGTTATCCCTCAGCCAACTATGGTTATCCTAAGCCCTTTGAAAATAATTCAAACTAAGACTGAAGGCGTGGAAGTGAAGGAGAATCTAGAACAAGTGAAGGTAAGTAAAACCAAGTGAATCACTCAGGAAATAAATATGTAGACTACTTGTTCTACTTGGAGTACATCTCTTCAAGAGCTTGGTAACCCCCCCCTTCACAAAAGATGTCCGAGAGCAAAATGCAGCTTGAAGGTTGATAATTCTTCTTGGAAATTTGATGTACTAAAACGCTACCTATATTTCTAATCTATTGTTTCTGCTGTTTCGAATTCATCCTTCATGAATTTGATAAAATTGTGCCTCAGCCAAGAGCTCTTTGCGAAGAACCCTGTCTACCGGTACAATAAGCTGCCTAGTGCGAAGGTAATTCAGGATATACCGGAAGTGAGTTCCGTCACGATCAATGAAGTAAGATCCATCCTCGCTTGGCTTTGAGTCAAATTTTCCTGAAAACATGGCGTGTAACATCGAACCTGGATGAACATGATTAAATATGTATAACAACTTGACATAGAAAGAAACAATTTTTGCATACGTGATAACAGATTTTTTTAAAACTGCAATTTTTTATGGGAAACAAGTTTTCAGAGGCAGATCTTGTTCTCAGAAGCATTTCAAAAACCAATCTACTTTATTTTACTCGCTTTCTAAGTATGTTTCCCACGTGACTAAACTTGAAGAATAAAACTCATTTACGTAGCAATAGGCTAGTTTCGAATTGTGCAGAAACAAAAGAACAGAGTCGAGGTTCAGGGGAATAATTAGCATTTGGCATTGTTCAAAACAAAGGAAAATGCAAATTATTCCCCTGAACCTCGACTCTGTTCTTTTGTTGCTGCACAATTCGAAACTAGCCTATTCGAAGCCCTATTATGAAGAAAATGAAAGTTTTTCGTTTTTGTGACAACTATGCTGTCCAGTGTAACGAAGTAACAGGAAACACTTGTCGTTCGTTAACTTCCTTTTTTGCACATCATTTCAACTTGTCACTTTAAGAGATAGCGCAGCAACCGTGATAGAAGTGCGGTCAGGAGTTAGGAAGCATGCTGTACCACTAAAGTTGTTAGGAAGGTGACTATTTCAGTTAAGTTACCTGATGGAGCATCATGTAAGGTTCCCAAACTGGTCAAGAAAAATGTGCCGCCAACGTTGAGTTTTAATATTTTTGGGCAAGGATTCTGCCCAAGTTTTTTTTGCTGGCTCATTATGGACTTCCATTTCCTTGCAAACTCTGTTCTTTTCGCGGTTTAAAAATATCATAGACTTCTTTGACGCATCTGGTCACATGCTGGAGCACTTCAGTGCTGTGAGAGCTGACTTCTTCTTCTTCTGAGTTGCGTGACGCAGACATCTTGATTGCAGGAATCAATTTTTTTTAGTAGTTAGTGGATAAAGCTTGACTAATAGTCAATAGATAGAAAGAGTAACTTCAACTGTTTTACTTCTTTCAAAAGTTTCTGAACACTCGAACTCTTTGGAATTCGCGATTTCGCGGAAAACTGTTAGAAGGTAATAAATTATTCAAGTTCTTTTACACACACCTGTCAAGTTAACTCTGTACGTGATGGACTAGCATCCCATCCAGCGGAGAACAGAAATACGTCTGGTCGCTCCTTGCTACAGAAACCAGAGAAAACGACCGGCCTGATGGGTCACTTGACTCATTGTTTACAAACCTTACCAACACTTTTCAAGTGGATTCAGAGCACAAAAAGCCAAAAAGCAACGGGGAAAAACAGGGGTGGAAAAAAACTGATTTAAAATCTCTAAACCTAATGCAAATTTTTTCATTACTGTCACATGAAACTGGTAGATGCAGCTGCAATGTAGAAATCCATAGATTTCCTAGAAAATGCGAAAATCTACGTCATGTTTTAATTAATTTGCCCTGAATGCAGTTTTTAGTTCTTTTCGTAATAGTAAAAGGACTAAGTGAAGCCCAATTCGGTTTGTAATATATCATACGAGTGATACCAAAATGCGCTGTCTTCCGATTTTTTTTTTTATCACGAGTATGATTATAGATTGAATTGGACGACACGAAATCGCATTACCAATTAATCATAAAAATTACAATTTCCGAGAAAAGAAGAATAGCCAAGTCACAAAAGTAAGGGAAAATTTGCATTAAAAGACTGACAAAGCTAAGGAGACGTAAATATCGTTTTGTCGCTCTGAATTGAAATTGAGTATGGTTGATTTTAATACAACTTTGAATGGCTTAATGAACTGTCCGATAAGAAACAGCCCAATAACAAAATAGTTTTGACAGGAAATTAAACGTAATCACAGCTCAATACCAATTTCCATTATTAATCATAAAAATTACAATTTCCTCGATATTGATTGGGTTAATAAATTTTTATTTTCCACTAATTCACTTGCCAAGTTGTTATCGGACAGTTGTTATTGGACTGATAGTTTGTTATTGGCCTATTATATGGCATGTAGCTATATTCACCGAAAATACTCAGTAAGTGAATTTGCGGACTGGGTTTTTCCTTAATTTGTGTTTATTTCTTGCAACTGTGAGTGATCCTGAAAGTGCCTGGGGTCATTGTGTTGTGTTCTTGAGCAAAACACTCTTTTTTTCACAATGCCTTTTTCCTTTCTTATAATGGTGTGCGCCCTGGCAGATCGTGCGAAACCCAGAGTTCGAAACCATTCCGTATTATATGAAAACTGTGTTACGCCTTGAGGTTCACATGAGCTCGAAATTTGGTGGCTCACAGGAATAATAGCTTTTTCCATATTCCTGGCAAAAGAAAAATAGGAATTATGTTTTAAAAAGTGTCAAAATCGATGAAAAACGTAGCCGAGAAAAGTACAAATAAACAAACTGACGTGAGCCCCACAGGCAAATGGATCAGGACGAGCGCTGCGCTAATTAAGGGCGCGTTCGTTTGGGATATTCCAGAATAAGAATATATTCCAGAATATATTCCGGAATAGAAATCCAGGTATCCTGGAATGAGAATAGCTCCCAAACAAACGCTTACTCGCGTTATTCCAATTATTCTTATTCCGGATTGATCCCAAACGAACGCGCCCTAAGGCTATGTCGCATAGTTTATTCCAAAATTGTATAGGTAATCATACGGTTTCGCCGTTCAATTTGGAATCAATTTGCATTAGTGAGTTTTTCAAAGCACGAGCCGCTTCGGCGAAAAAACTCACAAATGGAAATTATATTCCAAATTGAGCGAGAAAAACCTTGGAAAAACCGTCTGGTTACATATTAAAGGAGGCTCGAAAGGGTTTTTCGTTGCTGCAGTGTTGAAACGATGGAAGTTTACAAAGGACATTCAATGGTGTGGGCAAACTATATATCTCCTTGCAACTCTATTGCTGCGCTATACTATCAGTTATCATGGCAACGCACAAGGGCCACAAAAACGTCCACTAAGAGAAAGTTCATTTAATATGAAAAAGGGGGGGGGGGGGGTGAAGATTTTAAAACTCGAAGCTTGAAATTTTAGCAGCCCCCCTCGCAAGCGGCTCAATTTTTTAGGAGCCCCTCCCCCTTTGGTAGTAAAAATTTCAGATTCCCTCTCCTAACCGAACAATTTTTTCAAAGCCCCCCCCTTCGGGTGTGTAAAAATTTTCGGAGCCCCCCCCTTATTATCTTCACCCCCTCCCCCTTGTCATATTAAATGAACTTTCCCTAAATTTCAGTTTTTGTAAACTATCTGAAAAACTTATTCGGTGACCTACCATTGTTATTCCTTTGCTGGAAAGTTCCCTAAATCATAAAGTTTTTTAAAAAAGTTATCTAGTAGAATTGAATATATTGAAAGAAAATGCGATTTATGGCTTACAGAAAATTCTACAAGATAACTTTCCCCGAAACTTTTATATTTGAATTGCCATCGTGAATGGCGCGTGCATGCAAAAAATCACGATAGGTCACCGAACAAAATTTCGAGCTAGAAACAAATGTTTTCCGCAGATTTTATTTCCGGTTCGCGCGATTACGCAAAATTTAACTTCCGGCGTGCTGATTTTGATTCATTCAGCGGGGTGCATCTTACCTTAGGTGCCAGAGGTTGTTTTTCTCGTTGGGGGCGACAGAATTGAGTGGCAAAGCCGCGAAGGCGAGTCGCGAAGCGGCGAGAAAGCCGACAAGCACTACTCGCTCTGACCATAGTTACTCTACTTACTATCAGAACTATCCTCTGACGCTCCTCACCGGTGGCGAGCGAGAAGACCAGGGTAGGTGCATCTCAGTTATGGCGCGTGTAGATTGCGCGCGCGCGTGCAGCTGAAAACCCTATAATATAAACATGAAAAAATTCGTGTGGACCAAATGCCAGAAGAGCTTTCTTAAAGCAATTTTTTCTCATAGGGAAAACGTTTTTCAAAGTCTCGTCATCATTTTACGTGATATAATTGGCTTAGAAAATTTCTTATTGTCTTTCAGCCAATCATTATCCAGAATTATGATGTGTAGTTTACATTTGTGTTACACTTGAACTGCATTGCTCTCAGCCAATCAGAATAGCGTGATTTCTTATGTCACGTTTTGCCCTGCTCGTTACGCATTTACTTGTTTATAGCCGTCCGCGCGGTGCATACTAGCTGATATTTGGTAAGTTTTACTCCTTCTCCTGCAGGTAAATAATGTGATGTAAAATGATAATACAGCTCTTAAATTGTGCCTTGCACGTATTCATAATATATATGTCATAACTGATAAGTGAGAGCTAGTGAAATATTGGAAATATCAATGATGTACTGGCCATTGCTAACCGGCATCGCAAGCCAATTCAGAAATTTTTCGTGTTGTGCACTCGATCCTGTCTCATGCCAAACTCTTAAACTTCGCTTATCCCGCATTTGTGTGATCACTTTAATTACAGTCGGCGAATTAAAGTCAACAAGCAAAGAAACTGCTGGTTTTATCCTTGTTAGTCGTTCCAGTAAACGTTTGTAAAACTTCGGGCATTTCGAATATTAATGAGCTGATCGTGAAATGGCGGGCTGTTCAATTCATGCATGAACACACCACAAAGCACTCGGCAACAATAGAGGCGGATTAATCAGTATTCATAGAAGCCTTTTCTGGCGTTCTTTCGATAACAACAGGTTCTTACAATAATTGAAGAACCAATACATATAGAGGAAGGTGTGTATTAATCTAATTGAATGACACAAGTTGTGCACTTTTAAGTTACTAAACTTCATGTTGGAATGAGCAAGCAAATTGTTTTTCAAATTTCTGGGTAGTAATCCATGAGTCAAATTATGACTAACATGACTTGCATTGCAAAAAAAAAAACTCAATCTCAAATTTCTAGTTAATTCCAAGATATCTTGTGCCTCTGTTTCAAAGAGTCCTTGTGCCGAAAAGCCTTTTATTTGAAAGTGAGTTTGATTTGCATGAAAATGAACCTGTAGGAAGAATGCATTTCCATATGAATAGATTAATTTTTGAATATAATCTAGCTGTGTAAATATCCCATATGTATTTTAATCAATTTAATTATTTTTATTCATCCTAATTATTGTAACTTTTTCTATCTATATATTTTCACTGTAACATCAGATATGTAATTTTATCGGATGCTTATAATAAAGACGTTATTATTATTATTATTATTATTATTATTATTATTATTATTATTATGAATGGTATCACTTGAAGACTTGTCTAATGGCACAGGTAAAAGGCATCTCAGAAATGGCCTATTGTGTCACGGCCTTTCAACATAGACCACTGCAGAAACGTGAGAGGACTGGGGCAAATTGCTTATATTTATTTATATTACATTGAAAATCTAAACATTCCAACCAAAATGTTATTGAATGATACATACAAAGCTTTATAATTTTGTGGCCTGTCTACCCAATCCATACAAACTCTCTATTTTAGGTGATATTTGAAGAGCTCTCATTTTGCCATTTGCCTCCTCCAGATACTTCTATTCTCGGTAAAGACTCTCAAATTTAGTTGATCTTTCATTAATGAATATCTTAGTTTTTCAAACAAACCGAAAACAACCATACTCTTTCCCAGTCCTCTCACGTTTCTGCAATGGGTTATTAATGTATATAATTTTCAATATATTTTGTAGACTCGCTCACTCACTCATTCACTCAATGATGCTACATTATAAGATAAAGATTTACCTTTAACTAAATATGAATTAATTTTATGTGATGTTCTGTCTTTTTGTCATTTGTACACATTGTATTTGTGTAATTACAATAATAGTAATGGTAATAAAAGTAATAGTAATAGTGAGAGTGAGAGCGATGCGATAGCGATAGTAATAGTAACAATAATAATAATAATAATAATAATAATACAACATGAATTTCCAGAGCTCAATGGCACTTTACAATATTTGTAATTAAAATGTAAAATCAAAACCCCACTTCTAGTTAAAATGACAATATCATCATACAAATTTAAAAAAATAACGAATGGACAATGTCTAGCGTGCGTCCATCCAATTCAGGATGCACACTGATAGCTAGGAGAGCATAAGAGAAGCTCGAGGCACAGCCGAGAGCATCTCTAGCTACCTAAGTGCTCTCCCAATTATCCAAGTGCATCCCGAATTGGATGGACACACACTAGACATTGTTCATTGCTTTTATAACATAGCAAGACATTTTTCACACTGAGAAGTCGCTTTTTCTGCACTGATCAAATTGCAATTCTGCACGTGCTCGTGCACGTGTTGTTTTCACTGGTGGCACTTTTGCTTTGTTGATCTTTTGACGCTTCCGATGTTTCTGCAACCATTTCAGACACGTTTTCTAGATCTTCAAAGTCGCCAAGAAACCCTAACTCAAATGTTGGATAATACTAGCCATTATTTACCGCTAAAATTATGTTTTACTCAAGAAAAGTTGCGAGAAAAAACTTTTGCTGGCAAGAAATTTCACTGACACGTGCACATGCACGTGTTGTTTTCACCGGTCGCACTTTCGCTTTGTTGATCTTTCGACGCTTCCGATGTTTCTGCCAAAATTTCAGACACGTTTTCTAGATCTTTAAAGTCAGCGAGAAACCCTAACTCAAATGTTGGATAATACTAGCCATACTTGTAACAGCCAAAGTTAAGTTTTACTCGAAAAAAGTTGCGAAAAACTTTTGTCGGCAAGAAATTTCACCGACAATGACATCAGCCTGAACATCTCTATGAACCATCCATTTCTTTCTCATAAAAAATTAGCCAATAGGAGTGCATGCTAGCATGTAGCTATGTTATAATAAAAAATAGAATGTTCCAAAAAACTAAAAAAAATAATGTAACTAATTGTATCGTTAGAGTTTAAGATGATTTAAAATCAAGAACTGCTTCTGCTTAAAATCAAAATAACTTGATAAAAGTGAAAACAAGTTGCCCTATCTTCTATTGTTGTAGTACATTCTCTGACATCACAAGTCATCAAACACTGCCATAACATGAGTGAGGAAGACAAAAAATACTTGGATGATGAATGTGGCAAAATTGATTTTATGAGCATAGTTCAGGGTGTTGGATCACAAATTAAAGTAAGTATTGATACTGAAATATTTGTTTCCCTTGTTTCAGTGGCATGCCAGTGTTAACTAGCTAGTGATTGTATAGCTAATAGCATGACCACTTTAAATAAGATTTATATTTACACATGTATTATTACTGTCATTTGTGTTTGAAAAGACTCTCCAGTATTAGCTTCAGTTGCAACGTAGTTCCATTCCGATACCAAGAATACAAGAGTGGTCTATTCCTTTATTCCTTGTGCTTTATTATATTAATTACTCATTTATTTTATGACTGAGAAAGTTACAAACTCACGCCTAAATATATGCACTGCAGTGCAAATCACAAATAAGCAATACACCCTGTAAGTTGTCCTGCTCTCAGCCAATCGTAGTTAAGTAATGTAATAAACTGGAAAATTATCTTTGACCAAAGGAATTAAGTGGTACTACGACCAAAAAAACAATTCTTTTTTTTCTTTGGATTTCAACTATGTTAACTAAACACTAACTGACCCAAGTTTTAAGTTCTGATTTTAAAAAGACACCTGTTTATTTTAACTGGAATTTTCTTACTTATTGGTCTGCCATTACTACATGTGGCTTTAAAATCTTGAGAGAGCTAGGTCGAGGAGAAAATGATATCAAAGACTAGTTTAAGAGTGCAATGTGTGTGTATGTGGCTGAATTAATATGCAGCATGGGAGGTTTGGGCTTTCAGACTTTTAAACCCGCGTTTTGCATATGTAATAATTTTCGTTTACACACTGAAATTTTAAGCTAGTGAGTAAATGATGTCAGTTTCTCTGGATCCAACCCTCTGAGGTCTAATCAGTCAGTATTGAAGCTGAGTAATGGCAGACCGTGAAACCCAAAACTTACACTCAAAATTAACAGCTTTTGGATAAAACTCAAAGCTCAAAACTTTGCCAGTTAGGTGTTAAGCGAACACACTTTCAAAATCTGAAGGAAAAAAGGAGACTTTTTAAGTAACTTTCTAAGCTTTTTCCCTCAGATTGATGGATGGTTTTTCACAGTGCCCATATAATTTGGTGCTCCATAACAATTAAAAATGTTTGCATAAGAAAAGAAACTAATTTCCCAATCAAGAAATAATGTTCATTGTTTGGTTCAAACACTAACATGGCTGCCATGACATCATGTGAAAATGCTCCGTCATAAACGTGCAATAACAAGGCTGCTGCCTAACAATATTTCAAGGAGCCCAGAAGGGCAAAAGCCGAAAAGTTAGGAGCCCAACAGGTAATGTTTTGGGAACTGCTGCAAAAATTTAGGTGCCCAAAGGACTTTCTTGGGTGCCCCAGGCTGCTGGGCTCCTGTTAGGCAGCAGCCTTGAATAAGCATGTAATTGAGACTTTTTCATGGGATAAAAGCCTAATGGCAACAAGTTCTCCAGTGAGGAGAGCTCTAAATCTCATATCTCCATATTATATCTTGTTTAAGGTGGAAAAAGAAGACAATGAAACCTCAAACTGTGGCATTATTGATAATTCAAGTAAGAACTCACTGTAACTTATGCTGTATTTCAATCTACATTGAGGTCTATGCCAGAAAACTGTAAGCTATATTTGTGATGTACTACTGCCCCAGAGTTTTTGTCATAAGCTTACTTATAATTTTTTGAAAATTAACTCAAGTGTTTTTATTTCTTATGGTACTTCTGTAATTTCAATTTCCTCAAAATCCTTTTTCCAAGAAACTGTACTTCAATGCCTGTTGTAGTTAGGACAGAATCCAAATTGAACAGACCCATGTTATAAGATGATATAGCTTTCCTACTATGCCTTAAGGTGGCCGAACACAGTTTTGGCGCGTGCTCTTGCTAATGGGATTCAGGGCGCGCACAAGTATTGCATAAAAACAAACATGGCATAAATAGAGCGATCATTTTATTTGCTCAATGTCTGCGCTATCTGTACTATTTTTTTCTTCACAAATGAACACAATGTATTGAATTGATGGTTTTACTCTTTTATTACAAAGGTATGTTAGAAAGGTAACAATGCAAAGAACTCAGCTCTGCTATTTCTTTGTTGCTAAAAGAACCCAGTTAAATGCAGCGCGTGCATAGTAAGTCGAAAAAAGTGCGATTGAGTGAAAAATTGACTTCTCAGATGCGCTTATTTCTCGAG
>JAHPZR010049758.1:15000-21314 GCA_019787425.1 Platygyra sinensis | reverse complement strand
TTCTCTCTCTAAGTAAAATAAGCACCAGTAAAATTTACACCACTTTTTAAAACTTAAACGAGCGCTACAACAGAATCTGACGAGTGGTTTCTGTTCAAGTCACAGAAGGAAACCATGTGATTACATGTTACTAAATTTAAATTTTTAAAACTTGAAACAAGGTTCTTCTCACGCAAACAAGTTTCATTTAAATGGCTTTCTTTGCCTTGAATTTCAAAGTGATTTAATTTAAAATAAAGAAATAGAGATTTTCAAAACGTTTTAAAACGTTTAGAACCCAATCACTCGTAGTATTTCCTCTGAATGCTCCACTGACGCTTATTTTTATTTGCACCTAAAGCCAAACTTTTCAATCATCTGGCTGCCTTCGTGCGTCAGTAATCTACAGCAAAACGTTAAGATGCTTAACCTTAAAAAAGCTTGCACAAGAAGTAGCTGCCAGAACGTAAATGTCCTTCTATTGTGGGGCGGAAAAAGTATCCGTCATGAAATGTCGTTTCTGGATGAATATAAAACCGATAAACGACCCTCTACTTTAACTGGCTTACATGCCTCGGAGAAATAAAAAATGCCCAGCAACGCGCAATAGAGTCTCAGAGAACTTCAAAGCACTGTACCAGCAAAACAAACACGTTTACAGCAGAGCCACAACAATGGATTGTAACTAATTGTAATGGATTGTACAACGCATTGTAACTAAAATAGCTTTTGCATACCGATATTACATGAAAAACTAACATGGACTGATTTACAGCACTTTTTATCTGCAAAACTTTGCCCTCGGATTGTTAATTTTAAAGCGTTAACGTTTGTTCGGCAAAGAAGGAAAACAAAACAAATTGCCAAATCAAAATCTCAGCAATATCCAGTATTACGGTTAACTGTTAAAACGAATGGTAACAAAAATCACAAAACTTACATAGCAAGATGTCGACAAGCGACTGATCTTGGTCTGACGTACAGCTTCAGTCAAATCATTCACTTGTTTCTTTGTCATCTTAACACCAACAAGGCTCAGGGTCTCCAGGTCAGGAGCACAGCTGAGATGTCGCGTGAGATCACTTACTCCTTCACCAAGAGGGTTCAATGACAACTCAAGAAAAAGCAAGTTAGGAGCCTGGTACAGAGATCTGGCGATGACAGCAGCAGGTTTGGCTGTCAAATTGATATTCCATAGTGCTAAATAATGAAGTCTGTTTGTAAAGTTAATACGTGAGACCAGGGTGTCCACCAACACAGGATCAGGAGCACTTCTTCTACCATAAATATGTATAAATTGTGGAGATGCCACAAAAGGTAGAACGTCAATGAGGGTCTCGATCTCTTGCCTTTCGTGAACATAGACATTAATTTCCCAGACAAAGGAGAGACAATGATGAGTAGCCTGAGTATCATCAGTGCTGTTCTCAGTTAAACACAAAGCGCTACTGTCGTCTTGTTTATTTGACTGGTCATCAACTGGCTTCTTCTGAGTAGACTCTGGCGATGAAATGAGCTTCGTGAGTATTTCAGTAGGGAATTGGCTAATTTCTTTGGTGTGAATTTCAGCAACATAAAGGTATATCTTCCCTTGTTCCTTCTTCAGAAAAACTTCTACTGATGATAATGAATACTTCTTTAGAAAATCCGAAGCTTTCCATTTTTCGCCCGAACAGCAGACAACAACTGCACTGAGGTCTTCTAGTACACTGATTAGGTCTTGATAGCTTTGCTCTGTACGTAGGCCGCTAGGGAAGAAAATAAACTCTGGCGCCGCAGCAGACTTTAGCAAGTGCTCGTTGGCAAGGCTATGCAGCTGGTCAGAATCAATAAATAAAACACCACCAACATAAGACAAAAACATAGGGTAGAGATCTCGCCTCTTCTCAGCCGAGCAGGAAAAAAAGCTGTGTGAAATAAGAGTTAGAAACTGATGTTGATTGTCAGGCAAATCACGAATGCAAGGTGTCTCACTGAAGTTGTACTCTGTCAGACCGTCCTTCTTTCCTACGATCCCCAGATGACTAAGAACAGCGCATGCCGCATCTGATGACAGTTCACAGGCGAATCTGAGAACTTCAATCATCTTGACAATCTTTTCAAACGAGTCAACTTCGGACAGACAAGACGTACTTTCTTCTTTTAACAACTCCTCCTTGAGAAAATACGCAGCAAGGTATTCTTGTACTGATTTATGAATAAAATAAACATGCTTCTGGCGTCTCAAAAATGTTGCAGCATTGAGCACATGAAACAATCCGAATTTGATGAATTTGTCACTCAAACTGATATAAATGCTGTCACGACAGTTTGCTAAAGGGAAAAGAAAGCGCATTTTGCAAAAGTGCGTCAAAGGCAAGCTTGCCTAATGCACAAAGCTCTACATTGTAGAGCTCTAAAACGTTTATATCTTCCTCTTCCTCTGCTTTGGTATCTTTTGTGATAGCGTGGTGGATCAGAGTGAGGACAAAATTTTGGCAAATGTGAGCGCGTGATTTTGGCAGTTCTTTAAAGTGGTTTTCGTTCCAGACTGTACAGAGCATTAACAAAAGAAGTGGGATTTCAGCCAAGTCTTTGAAATCTCTTTGGTCTAAGTAGGATACAAACTCTTCAACTTTTTCTTCATCTCCCAGGACCTTACTTACAAACGCTCTGACTTGCTTGTCACTTTTAAAACCGTTTATTTCAAACTGAACGTCGCTGGGCAATCTTAACTCGTCAGTTTTCTCTTGTCGGGTTGTGATAATGACGTGGACATCCGTAAGTCGCGCGCCCTTCCAAATTTCAAGGACAGGTGATTCTCCAGTACAGAAGTACTCATCATAGCCATCCAAAATGAGTAACACCTTTTCTTGATTATGAAGTATGTATTCATAGACATCACCGACAGAAACCACTTCACCACCAGCCAGCAGTTTGGAAGCCCTAAGAACATCACGGATATCTTGCAAATCACACACATCTCGCAATTTGATCAGCAGCACAACATCAAATTTCTTTAGGATTTCTTTCCTTTGTTTAGCCCAGTCGAAAGCAGTCTTTTTGGAAAATGTGCTTTTTCCTATACCTGGCCGGCCATACACCAGAAGTCGCTTTGGATTAGGATGATGCTTGTCGCCCTTGAATATGTCGGTGTAGTCTTCAAGTTCTTCTTGTGTCACTCCACTGGCTTTTCTGTCATCCCTGACCCAGGATAACGTAGTGTAGATTTCATCAATATGAATGGCAGAGCTTTCGTCCCACGGGATGATTTTCACCTTGCTCATGGTGTTATAAATAGACTGCAGCTGTTGTTGGCACTTTTCAAGGTTGAAGGGTTCTGTGAGAACAAGAAACGAAGAAGGCAGTTAAATATTTTACTTCAGCTGAGTGTTAAATAGAGGATAATACATGGGTGCGCTTAGATATGGAATTTCTCTTCGTGTTTAACTTGATATCTCACGAGTGAGCGCAGCGAACAAGTGAGATGTCAAGTGAGATTTCCAAAGATAACCAAAGATTACCGAGGAAGAACCGATGATAATTCGATTTAACCTGCGATCAGGCGTTCTTTCTTTTTCGCGGCGGGAAGGGAAAAAAAAGACGCCTGACGCCTAGTAACATACTTCAGTACTTTTGAAGGATTATGCAACCGTAGCAATGGTGATCCTTTTTGTGACCATGGTGACACCAGTATCCTCACACGCGAAAGATAAAAATAGCATTTCACTGCGCGCAATGAAGATATGATTTTTTACTTAAAGAGAAAAATCCTGGTTTTTCACTGGTGTTTATATAGTAAAAAAAATCTACTCCAGCTCTTGACATGTCAGTTATCATGTTCATTATGAAGAACAAATCTGGAAGAGGTATGCGTAACAACAGCTATCTCATGTTAGTTCTAAAGATTGAGATCAAACTGTAACGTGTTTGCCAAGACATTTTCAGGACAAGTTACATCAACAGGAGGGCTAATATTCAAGAATAAAGCTGAAAGGAAATTTATAAAGTGGAGTGCTGAGGGGAAAAGAGCTGTCAGACTTGTTGTAGTAGTATATGGGTAGTTTGTATGGTTAGGCAGGTTAGCACTGAGGTAGATTTAAGACAGGTTATGCTGCTTCAAACGAGGACACGAAAGCACATGGATAAGTTTTTGCTAAGGGCATTATATCGTGATTGTGTACATACTTTAAAGGTTCTCAACCAAACATTAAAATGAAAAACTTGAGTGAAAGGGATGAGATTTTTTTCCCTGTGGATTGGGGGCGTGATGACTTTGGCATCTCACGCATGGGATTATTAAAGGTTGCTAAGGTATATGATATCAAATAGTTTCAAATAAACTGAATTTTTCAGGGAATAATTTATGAACAAGAGGGCTAACATTCAAGAACAAAACTGAGGGCAAATTTATAAAGAGGCGTGTAAAGAGTGGAAATGAGCTGTCAGACTGCAGTTAGTTTATATGGTTAGCATGCAGATAAAGAAAAGGTTATGCTTCTTCAAGCGAGGACACCAAAGCGCAGGAATGAAAGGTTGACCCTTAATAACAGATAGAGTCGCTGATGACACTACATAAAAGTGGCTGATGCCAGTTCCAAGGCGCAAGTTAAATTTCAAATAAAACTCCGAGTAAAAGGTATGAAGTTTTTGTTCCCCTGGATCGGACGCTTGTGACCATAACTTACTTTGGCATCATACGCCTGAAATTGTTAATGGTTGGTAAAATATATGACATCACAGGTCTTTACAGTACGTTTACTTAACCCAGGGAACCCAGACAAAGAAAGCCAATCAGATCAAAAAATAATTCTATTCAAGCAGTTTCAAATCGAGCCAATCAAATTTCCGGTACCAAACAATGAAATCTCAGCATCTTCGTTGTGATGCTTACACGACTATGGCATCGCTTACCATAAATTGCCATACTTAAACCGTTAGTACTTTCACGTGTTTAAATGGTATTGTTTGCTGCGATTTTTAAAGTGGTATTATGATGAATTTTTTCCCCTTGATTTTTTAAGTGTATCACGTAGAACTCCATGAAAGAATAAAAATGCCATTTACCATTTGTGAATATCTACATTAGTTCCGGGGATATTTAAATTTCTGTAAAACATGCAAATAGGATGACTGATGACGTCACACACTCAATCTAATATCATATCAAGTGTATAGAGCTATCTTGGCCAATTTGCAACACAGACAATTGAAACTTGGTGAGCTAATGAGTCCAACAGGAAACACACCTGAGGCTATAAAAAGTTCTGTTACCATGGCAATTCACTCTTTTCCAGTCTTCACCCACTTGATTTCAAGATGTTAGTGATTTTCAGCTTGAAAACTGTTAAACGAGGCCAAAAACTCGAGCTAATATATTTATATGCTTACTGGATCATGAATATGGGGCATCATTAGCAAATATCAAAATGGAATGCCAAAGGTTGCCAGAAAAGCCTTTAATATTGGGGAGGTCTAGAACCCAATATGTTACCATGGTAACCAAACTGTAAAGCTCGTATTATGGAGCACATTTAGTAGAATCTTACTGCAAAGAATGAAACATTTCTGATAAAAATTGGCTGAGAAATCTTATCACGTCCACTATGAAGAAAAAAGCTAGAAAAGGCATGTTTTGCAAAAGCTATCCCATGTTAGACTGGTTCTAAAGAGTAAGTGTATATTAGAGTACAGCCAAACTAAAAATAATTCATGCTTTCTCTACTCTTATAAGTTGAAGCTCAACTCAATCCTCTTTCAGTGCAAAAAAAAGTAAAAAAAAAAAAACTTAGATGTTGTCTATGTTTTTGCTCAGGCGTTTTTTTTAGACAAGTATTTTTAGAAGAGGGTACTATTCCAATACAAAGCTCAAAGGAAATCAATAAAGTGGCGTGCTTGAAGGGAAAAATGCAGTTAGAATTGTTGATTGTAGTCTACAGGTAGTTTGTATGGTTATCAGACAGATTTTGAAATGGTTATGCTGCTTCAAGCGAGGACACGGATAAGGAGTTACTAAGGACACTATATCGTGGTCGTGTACATTCTGTCACTGTAATAGTCCCCAATCACACCTTGGAATGAAAAATCGCAAAAACTCTGAGTAAAAGGAATGAAGCTTTAGTTCCTGTGGATGGGAGGCGCTTCAACTCCCTCTGGCATCTTACATGTAGGCATGGGATTGTCAAAGGTTGCTGAGGTACTGTATAATTATGATAATACAGCTTTTAAAATAACCCAAACTTTTCGGGACATTAAACATTCGAGTCCAAAACTAAGGGGAAATTACAGAAGCATGAAAGGAGTGGAAATAAGCTGTCAGGCTTGTTATTGTAGTCTTCAGGTAGTTTGTGTGGTTA
>JAHPZR010049758.1:5000-10000 GCA_019787425.1 Platygyra sinensis | reverse complement strand
TTACAAATAGTGAGCAGCGAGCACTTTGTAAATTTTCCGCTAGCTGGAATCTCTATTAAAACGTTGTTTTGCGCCAAGTAATCTGGCTGACACCTTCAAAACAGGACAATAAGCGCAAGGCTAAGCAACATGTTAAAATCTCACTTATCACGTTTCAACTAATCCCAGCAGCTTACAGCCAATTTAAGGCCTTGTTCAATGAGCTGTTTACTGCAAAATTACTTCAGTTAGCTTCACGAGAGTCAGTGGGTGGACGCTAAAGGAGATCTGAAGCTTTTTAAGGCCCTGTTTACCACCAAGTAGGTTCCCTCTCAAGAGGGTTAAAGATAGCCTGCCGTTTCAGGTATTTTAGGGTTACCCTGCTGCCTGGGACTGAACTCTGGCCAGTCAGTTAATGTCAACAAAACGAGGAATCCTTTTCCAGAAACATTCTTGGTGCGTGCATGTTTCCCCAATGTAACTCCCACTTTCCCACCCGTGAAACATTGTTTCCAGTGTCAGTTTTTGTTTCCAATATGTAAATTATGTTTACGCTACACGGCAGGGAATGTTAACAAAAATCAGAGCATGCAAGCTGTTGCAAAAATTTTGCGAACACGCGCAAGCGAGCACTCATCTAATTTTTGCAAGCAATTCGAGCAAAGGCCAAATTTTGAAAGCACTTTCAAATTGGATGGGACCATTCAGAACAGTACCTGCAAGTCTGGTTCGTTTAGCATCTGGATGATTACTTGAACATGGTGACTCCCTCTTCCAAGCTGGTTTGACTGCAAGGAAAAAAAAACATTATCAAATTTGACTGTGCTGGAACAATGATACACAACAGTGAATTACACTTTATAGAAGTAACACCACATCACTGCAGGGGTTCATTGAACAGTAATTGTGAAAAAGAGCTCCCCAAAAAACCTGTCGGCCGACAGTTGAACGACAGGTTACCGACAGTCTACCGACAGCTAACCAACAGGTTACCGACAGGTTAAGAAAAAAGAAAAATTGTGGTAACGTGACATAACATTCCATAAAGTATGACTTGACAGATTTCACCTACTTACCGATCGATGGCAAAGTTGAAAGTATGTAAAGAAACGTTTCTTCCAAAATGTTTTTATCAGATGCGTATAGGATATATCACTTAATGCGTAATTTACAACACACCAGACAATCCAGAGTCCTGAGCATTAGAACACAGCCTACACATTTAATACTGTAGAAATTAATTACCATTTAGGTAACAAAACTTCTCTGCCAAATCTTTGCGCTGTACAAATGTATGTTGTAATGCTTCACACAATGCCTGGTAGGTTGCAGCAGAACCCTTTTCTTGTTTCCAGTGCTTTAACATGTGGTATCCCTTTTGAGACAATCGGTCGTGAGCTTGATCTATTTCTTCAATATCTGGATCACTGACCTCAAGGCGACGCCCAAGCTTTATCCAATCTTTTGCAATTTTAATACCCAATTCTTCTAATTCATCATTTGTGGGTGCGCCCTCTTTTACTACAAAGGGAAATAATTCAGTACAAATGAATTGTTCCTGATGTTGTCCTTATTGCTGACAATACTATAGAATAAGGGCTTCTAGGTTTCTTAAGTATTCTTTCACAGTCAGTAAATAATGTTTGCAGCCAGTAAATAATGTTTGCAGCTAATTTTTAGTGTAGACCTGTAATACTTTTCGAGATACAAGAAGCATTGAATCTCAGAAATAAATGCTGGTGTCAGTATGTTTTTAAAAAGAAGAAAAAGGCAGTATTCTTCACAGATTTTCCTCAGCATTTTTTCTTTACATGTACCTGTAGATAACACAAAAGCAAAAACATTATAAAAGATCTTTGAACTACGTGGTAAATGGTAATGAACATAAAAAACTTCTAGTATGTTTTTCATGAGAACTAAATCGTTACAACAGCTGCACTTATTTAGCGTCCCTGACAGCTCCCCTCTAGTTTAGCCAAAATACAGTCTAATGTAGCTTAAATCCTCGCAACCAGAAACTAATCATGTGTTTAATAAGCTGGTCATGATCACCTGATGTAGGGGTAGCCACATGTTTTTAAAGTCAAACATTCAAGTAATTTTGATTTTATCTTTTCTTCAAAAGCTTTATTGCTGCCCATTACATGTACATTACTTCTTGTTACCTCTCCAGTAAGTCAAACAATTGCATCTCTTGCACTTGTTTTGCATAAGTACAATGTTTACAGTTGAAAGCCATCAACAGTAAGTGGTTAGTATAATTTTCTGGTATTCCTGGTTTCAGTTCTAACACACTGGTTCATTAAACTTAATTTGATCACAGTATGCAAATTTTACTTCATTAGTCATGCACTTGGTAGTGTAGTCAATTTGTGTCAGTTTCAGACCTTAACACACACCTGACATGTAATGACGCCTTGTATGGTGTGCAGAATGGGTACACACTGACAATAATATTTATAATACAGTATTTACAAGTATTGTATATTAAGGCACAGTCCTTTATTATATTGACAATTTATTGTTATCTTGTATAAAAGTAATCAACTGAAGATGTTCAGCTGACTGTTTTGCACTGCAGCATTCAAGATGCAATCTATTAGTCCACAAAATACCTTATAAATATTACCTTGTGTCTTGGATTGGGATTCTTGGTTTGAACTGCTATCCCTTTTATTTTCAGCTGCTGACATTGTTACAAACTGGAGCATTTAGAGATTTCCCTGCAAACAAAGTACATACAAACAAAACTCACTGACTACAGTCTGAGAGAAAAGAAGTACATGTAACCGAGCCTTTACTAATAGTTATTTCCTAGGAGTGAATAACAACAATCAGTTTACATTTTAAAGGTGATACATGTAGACATTTACATGTACATGTAGTACCAATGGCTTCTCTACACTTTAATTAACATAAAGCCTCTTAATGAGAACCATGACTTGCATGGATCAAAAAATAATTCATGATAAGAATGGAAAAGGTCCAGCTTCAAGATGTTAGCAAAACGTGGAGTCTCGCCAAAATATACAGTGTATGTCATAAAAAAAATCTGCTCATCTAGTTGCATCAATCACACATCTTCTATTGTTGTCTAGCTACCGACAAAATACAGTGACATACAGACACACATACGATACACATACATGTAATATCCCTCAAATGAATGTTATTGCAGGCTGTATCACAAGTTTTTTTTTTTTTTTTGCCTTGGGATGGCCTGCACCTCTTTACAACCTCTATTTTGATTCGTTCTTGTTAATCTGCACCTCTTTTGTTGTTAGGACTAGGTGCATTGTTTGTGTTGTTTACCTATTCTCTCGTCTGGCCAATTATAAAGACCTTTGTAAACGGTGCATACTCGCCCTTTGCTTTAGGATGTTGTCATCATTATTTTTTTCTATGAGTGAAAGTCAAAGACTCACAGCCAAGTTCATTATTATTTTTCTCTTAGACTTAACAGTGTAGTCTACATGTAGCTAAAATTCTTTAATATCCATGAATAAACTAAAACAAAATGACCTGATGCAGTTTTTCAAATAACTCAAAGCAGCTTGCAGTGTAAAATAGTTGCTCTTAGTTAATTGATCAAGAATAAAATAATAACAGTCACAGTATTTATTGTTCTTTTTTTAATTAGTTAATAGGCCCTTTGCAGCTAAGCCATCACGTGACCTACTTTTCATAAAATTATGGGCTGCGACTTTAAGAATGCCAGAAATGGAAAAAGCGTGTCGAAAACATCAAAACGGCCAAGTTTGAAGCCCCTGGCATTAAAAAATGAGATTTAATGGCGGTTTGAATTTTAAAAAAATTAAGAAGATTTGTATGGAAAAAGTTGCTGGAGAGCAAGGCCTTGCTCTCCAGCAACTATTTCCATACAAATCTTCCTATTTTTTTTTAAATTCAAACCACCATAAAATCTCATTCTTTAATGCTAGGGACCTCAAACTTTGCCACTTTGGTATTTTTGATATGCTCTTTCCATTTCTGGCATTCTTTAAGTTATAGCCCATAATACAAAAGATTTTTAGGAAAAATATGGTCACGTGACCCCAGCTGCAAAGGGCCCATTTCCTTGCTGTCATCAACTTGACAACTCAATATCAGTTGTAAAGCTGTCTGATCAGGAATCTCATAAACAGCAGAAGAATAACAACTTTGGATTACACAACTGACTTTTAATGATTTGTTTCTTGCTTTATTACTGTGAATTTCTTCTTAAATAGTACAGAGGTTACCCTTCACACACAATCCTCAGTTCTACGATTTACGTGGCTCACGTCATGACAATAATTCATAGTTCTTGTCTGAAAGATACATAGAATCAGTTTTCTTTTGATGTGACATATATTATTTTCATACAAGGTTTTAACTCAGAAAGGCCCAAATTTATAACAATCTTAATTGATTTGGGTGATTTCCACAAGCAGGTAAAACTTGATGAACAGCGATCTTGTTTCTTCAAGAATATTTTATTACACCTGCTTTCAGTGTTAAGTGCATAGGCGACATCTTGGTTTATCTTTCGACATGCCATCTTTTGACATGCTATGTAACCTGCCAAAATCAAAATGTTAGCACAACAGACTCTTTTACAGTCGAACTTGACTTTTAGTCATAAAATATGGATTTATTTATCATCAAACTAAGGAAGAAGTATCAAGAAGTCATTCTGTGAGAGATAAATCCAACTGTTTTGAATGTTTACATCGTTCGAATACTTACGTGTTAATGGCCTAATTCTACGGAAGTCACCATTAAGCGGCTGATCGACTACACACAAATCGTTTAACTATCCTGTGAATCTGGAACTTGCAATGTTCACAAACTTCTTCAGCCATATCAGGTCAGTAATTATCATTTATTTGTCATTTCTTCTGCTAATAATATGAAAAATTGCCTGTTTCACAGTTAAACATCCGTTACATAGCATGCCAAAAGATGGCATGTCGAAAGATGAACCAAGATGTCACCTATGCACGTAACACTAAAAGCGAGTGTAAACCTTTCCAGTTCAA
>JAHPZR010049758.1:0-2500 GCA_019787425.1 Platygyra sinensis | reverse complement strand
AGTACTTGCAGCTGAATGTTTTAATTTTTTCCGAAAAAATTCAACATTTAACGGTGGGGCCATTTTAAAGGCATACCAGATAAAATAAAAGACGGCGTGTAACTATTTAAATAAACTCACACAGATCAATCATTTTGGTAATTTTGAAGCCATTCACCATTTCCGTATCTCGGTGGACGGGGCTCGCTAATCAGTGTCCACATAGATGCCACACAGAAATTTATTGAAATAACTGCATAGATAATGGTTATTTTCTATCGTGTTGCGCTCATCTCCACACTTTAATAAAGAAGTGGACTGTATCAGAGAATATTATCCCGCATAAACACAGCTACCCAGGGCATAACGTCTGCTTTCCGAGACTTGGAGGGTTGTGGTATCTGCAGATATAAGACCAACAGTGCGGGACAAAATATTTGAATGAGTTATAGCGACCAAACCTAAAGCAGGATTGAAAGAACAAGGCTTGTTGCTCATACCAGTTTCTATCGAATACCAGTCCAAACAAGTTCAAACAAAAAACATGCACATGTTATGGGTGCAATAGCGGCTTTTGGAATAAGAATTAAAAGAGTCCTTTTTGACGGGTGGAAGGTTCTCAGTTAGGGTCTACACAACAAAACACCAAATCAGTGTGAACTCCGCCCAATCTATAGTGCTCCCACGGGATTGCGGAAAATTTGTATTATTAAAGATTTTTGATTTGACGGTTCTCTTAATACCAATATTTGCCGAGGGGGGGAAGAAAGCGAAGCTTCGAGGACAAATATGCTAGTGTTAAGAACGTCAAATTTCCAAAGGGCCAAATCCTAGCAGACCAAAAATGGAATTATTTTCCAATCTTTGAGAGTAAAAACCATAAAAAGCAAAAATAAAAACATTAAAAAAAAACAGAGACCCAAACCCCCTAATACAATTTCAATTGCTTATTTTATACAGCATGACCTGCTTGTTTACGGACAAATACTATCCATCGCTGTGAGACCGATCTTAGTAATAACAATCAAAGGCTCCCTGAGCAGCTCATGGATGAATAGTCCAATCCCAAGTTTACTTTTGCCCCTGTGGCAAAACGAGTCTTTGTGCGAAACTATTGGTATGAAAATATGGTGTCACCTG
The DNA here is from genome assembly GCA_019787425.1 of Platygyra sinensis. Lineage (NCBI taxonomy): Eukaryota > Metazoa > Cnidaria > Anthozoa > Scleractinia > Merulinidae > Platygyra > Platygyra sinensis. The sequence continues at coordinate 1,381 of JAHPZR010049758.1, read as the reverse complement.
TACAGTCATTCGCATGAAAATCAAGTGATTTTCATGATTTTCATGGGAAACGTTTTGCACAAGCACTCGCTCTGCAAATGGAAACTCAGACGGTGGAAGTCAAAGTCTGCATAATTTTTTTTTGTTTTATAAGAATGTTGTTTTTCCGGCCCAGGCTGAATATTCTTATTTTTCTGCCGATTTTAGGCTGAAAACATTCTTGTATTATTCTTAAATTATAGGTTATGACATTTCCGTTTTAGAATTTATTGGGGTATCAATTATAAGTGTTTGGTATTTAGATCTGTATTGCGTTACATTGTACATGTGCTCCATCGCTTTTCGTTGCAGTCAGTGAGGTCTAAATGTCACGTCAAACGCCGACATTAGATATAGCATGATGGAAACGAAAGTACCCGATTTTGTTTCAACTATGTCAAGGACAATTAAGTGTAATCACTTCAGTAAAATCCTTGTTAACCAGCAAGGGTTGTTTTACACGGTTAAAAAAACAAAAGAAAATTGTATTGTATTTACAGATGTTTCAACATACAAAATTATATCTATCCTTTTCAAAAATATCAGCCTCGGCTTTATTCTTAAAATATTCTTAAAATTTCGCAAATTTCAGCCTCGATATTCTTATAAAATATATTATAAAAGAGAGGGTATGTGCCAAGCGGCCCATCAGGCCAGCACTGAAAAGAATAATTTAACAAAAAAAAAACAATTTACCGTATTCTCGTGGTCAGTTCACAATGTCCGATTACAGAGCTTTAGATATCAACATTGAAGCTCGTTTGAAGCCACCTGAAGTAATTTGGCATCAAACAATTAAGGCGTAATTGGCTCTAAGCTACTGGAATGGGTGAAAAACGTTTTCTTTGTATTAAAGAAAAAAATTTCAGCTAAAGAAAAATTTAAAAAAACTTTTCGCTGCTCGCCATCTCTACATGTACTTTCTAAAGTGCTCCGGCTGCTCTCAAGACAAAGTGTGTCACAGAGCTTCCTCGCAAAAATAAAAGCACCGCTCACATTCTCGCGAATACCATTCGATAGCCCTAGCAAATCTTATCCCTTTCATAAAGGTCAACTTAGCTTACATGTTTCACAATCGCATGATTTCACCTGTGACATATGATGACAAATTCATTTAACAACTTGTTATCCCCCATACAATTACATCGACATCTGGTTATCGTTAAACAACACAACAACACATGCGTTCTTCCCAAACATCTCTGTTTCACCTATTACCTTATTTCACCAAATAAATAAAAAAGAACTCCACTTGCATATTACTCCTATGAAAAAGATCTAACAATACTTATTGCTTTTTAGCGGAAATTCGCGCTAAATACAATAACATACTGTCTCGGGTTAAAACGTGATGCGTTATCTT
>JAHPZR010049757.1:15000-17917 GCA_019787425.1 Platygyra sinensis | reverse complement strand
AGGACACGGGAACTCCCTCGGTAAAAAGGGGAAAGCATTTTTATTTAATTTTAGATTGGTAGAGTCTAAAAAGATACAAGTGATTGAAAAACAATGAAGGGAAAACTTTATTATTAAATTGTGGCAAAACATTCTTCGGGGGGTGAATAGTTTAGGTGTTTTCAAGTAAAGTAATAATTTTCAATGTATCGGATATGGTTGCGAAATTACCTGGAAAAAAAGTTAACAAATTAGTTCAAGTAGTAGATAGAGTTTGAAAGCTTGAAATTATTCAAACTTTAATTTGGGGTGTTATGTGAACTAGTTAGGACAAAGGGATTGATGCTTCCCCCAGGTGAGCAAGAAAACAACTTATTGTGTTAAGAAGATGATCCGCAGGCACATGTTCATCCCCAAGCTGGCACGTTCTGCCAAGAGGAACACTCTTTCATCTTATTTGTAAAATCGTGGGATCGGTTTTGGTAGCTTTAATTTGAACATGATCTAAGAAGTTTAATGGACTTACCAGTACAGAGACTTGTAATGGGGGTTAAAAATAAAGAAATAAAATATATGACTGATTGACTTTGGTTATAGCATTGCTGATTTTAGATATTATCTCAAGCGAGAGTGACACATTTAACTTTTAGGCAGTAGGGATAATAAGTAATACCAGTTTTCTTTTGTATACTCACGGAATAAAAATGCAGAAAGTGTTTGGCGAGGACATCGATTCTAGTAATAATTCTAATAATTTGCTCTGGTAAGGTTCTTTCAATTCGACCACTTTGTGAAAAAGTTCTTAGAAAATACTCAAGTGCTTTTACCATCTCGTGTTTTTCGACTTTTTTCGCTATTGTATTTTTACAGTAGTCAATATATCTAGTAGAATATCTCCGAAAACAGAGAAGCAATTGTTACGGAAAACCTTATCTAGCGCAAAAACTTTCGATAGATAAGATGTTCATAGGAAAACCTGACAGCCTAATCATACAGCTAGTAATTTTGCCTTTGCAAGCAAAATTACCATCCCCCGAACACCCCCCGAACACCCCCGCCCACAAATAGTGTAATTTGAAAATAAGAAATCCAGTTAAGTTTGCAATTATTTTGATTTATGTAAAATATATTGTCATTTTCCCATAAAGAGGGGAAATATTAATGATACAGATTTATACAAACAATTTACAAATGATAGGTTTAATACAAAAATAATGTAAATAGAGATGACTGGGTTACATGATAAATAAATAGGAGTGTTTTAAATTTAATAATAAGAGTGCTTTATTACAACAAAGCAATAATTAGTATTAAAAAAAGTTATATAAAAAAAAAAAACACCGAATGTAAATTCTTTTAATAAAACAACCCCCCCGAATGGATAATGAAAATTGATCTCGGTTGTGCATGTTAATAAATTTGTACAAATTTTGGTGAAAATTGGGGAAAGACGGACCAAGGACAAAAAGATTCGCGCATTCCGAAATTAACTGGACGACCCCTTTAAGAGTATGCACTAAGGCATAAAAGCAGACTTGATCAGTGCCGGATTTTCCTATTTTTTTATCGTAAAAAATAATGTTTATTTCTATATTCTGTGGAAAAAATATTAACTTTCATGGAAAATGTCACTAAAATGCTCCAATAATGCTCAATGCTTTTGCCCCACTAAAATGCTCGAAAAAATGCTAGCATAATGTACAAAAGCCTAGGTCGCAAGTGTTGACAGATGGTAACAAAAATTCTAATTAGTGCTGGTTTTTGTCGGATTTCACTGAAATTTTAACACGATGAAGCTGGAATATTAAAGAATAGATTTTACTTTTGCCGATGTTTGGAGCTAATTAACGGAGAAGTTATATATCGCTGCGAAGTCAGCGTATCAGAATACATTCTTCGCATAGCGTGCGTTTGGCGTGATGGTGCAATCGGATATTTTTGTTTACTCAGAAGCAAAAACTATTGTAGTCGAAAAAGGTCATTTCAACGACCTTTCAAACGAATATAAATTTAAATATTTGCCGAAATGAGTTTGTGGTTAAAAAAAGGTTTTTTGACCAGCGCTGTAGTTGGAACTTTTTCCCGCGAAAATCCCCTGTTGCAGTTGAGTTAAACCTTAATAAACATAGGAAACTTACCAACGTCGTTGAACAAACGCGCGAGCACATGGAGCGATCGTAGCAAAAAGTTGCCATCTACGTCATGTCTTCTCGGGATACGAAAATGAAACGAACATTGCTCGACAGTGGTCTCGAGTTTTTGGCGAAAGAATACGAGAAAAACCCGAGTTACGGACACACACGTGTGCACGATAACATGGTGCCTTGAGCTCTACGAGCACTAGGCACAAAAACCCGAGTTACGGACACAAACGTATACACGATAACATGGTGCTTTGAACTCTATGAACACTAGGCCTCTACGTGTACTAGGCACAAAAAGTGAAGGGGAGGACACTTCATAACATATTACACGAACGGCAAGTGTTACGGACGCACACGTATGCACGATAACATGGTGCCTTGAGCTCTACGAGCACTAGGCACAAAAACTCACCGCGCCAGCACACATATGCACCTAGACGAACTTGTACAGGTCTTTAGTTTTAGCATCCTGGGAAGCTGTGATTATTCGCGATATCACTTCTCGTCGATGATTTCCTCCGTCGATCCTCCAATCCGTGATCTATTCTCAGTAAAAATAATGAAACATACTAGGCAGTTCGTGCTTCTTCACTTCCTGCAATTTGTAACGTCAGGGCAGCTGGCCTCCTTATCAATTTTCTTTTCCGCCTTAGTCTTTTTTTTTTTTCTGGAACAGGCGGGCTTACCTCTTCAGTCATTGGACCTTTCCGTTTTCAAGTCGTGTTTTTTTCTAGGCCATCTTTTCCTATGGAAATGACCTGGCAAACAGCGCTGCAGTCCTGATCAGCCGAGAG
>JAHPZR010049757.1:0-10000 GCA_019787425.1 Platygyra sinensis | reverse complement strand
GTTTAATGTTTGTGCGTGAAACGTTTGAACTTGTATCACGGCTCAGTTGTAATCCACTGAGAAGCTAAGATACCGATAATAAAATTGCCAAACTTAATGCTTTGTCCTTTCATTTCTTATGATACACAGTAATTTTTTTAGTGCAGAAAACTTCCGTTGTAAATAACTCCCAGCATTTAGCCTTGGTTGTTTAAATATCGAAGGAAAAATCCACCGGGCGACGCAGTACATGTACGTGTTTGTGGAAATTTTCGCGACATTTTTTTATCGACGACATTTTGCTTTTGTCAACAAAAGTCGATCGAACTTTCCAGTGATATTTTTAATTTATTTGCAAAATGTCTGTGGAAATCTCCATCCACATTTTTTAATAATTTGAAGATACTGATGATATTTGCTTTTGCAATCAAAACGTCAGTGAAACTTTTTATTGATATTTTACATTTGTTTGCAAAATGTCGATGGAAATTTCCATCGACATTTTTTAATAATTTGAAGATACCGATGATAATTGCTTTTGCAATCAAAACGTCAGTGAAGCTTTTTATTGATGTTTTACGTCTTTTTGCAAATGTCGCGACATCTTTCTATCTAGTGAGAATATCGATGATATTTGGCAAAACGACGGTGGGAAATATCATCGATATTTTACATCTATTTCGTGTAATAAATTTCCAAAAAACGATCAGTTTTTACTCAAACGCTTTACTTTGGGTAAAAATATAGTCTTTTAAAGGGTTTTTTGACAATACCATGGGAGAGAATGTCAAAATTTGCGTTAGGTTAACAGATTTTACTCATATATGTCACAGTGTGGTAAAATTGAACACAACTGGAGCAAAATTCGCAATGCGAAAACACAAAAATAGGAATTTGGTCAAAAATAAACTAAAAACGGCAATATTTGACAGGTTTCCGCTATTTTAGAATATCACCTTTGGTTTTAGAACGTGTTACTGAAATCTTTGTGTGCATTTCATTGGACTGCAGAGAGAGAAACTACAGCCCTTAAATTGTGAATTCAGCGAGAAATTATTGAGTAAATGCTCCGGAAGAGTGTTTTGTCGTAAAACTGGCAGAAGTTTCTTACCTTGTCTTTTACTATAACACCATATATAGGGCAGATATATTAAAACTCGCTTAAATCTTGTTTGAATTTCCCATTATAAGAAAGAATGATAACATTGAACTTCCACGAGTATTTATTTGGTAATAAAATAACTCATACATTAAACGACTTTCTATTCAATTTCCATACAAACTCTTACATTTCAGTCACAGTTCACTATACAAACCCTTATATTACGCTTGGATGACCTGTAGAATATGGATTTTGTTTAAAAAGTTTAAGAGGTGAGCTATCCGGTATATATATATATATATATATATATATATATATATATATATATATATATATATATATATATATATATATATATATATATATATATATATATATATATATATATATATATATTTTGTTCTAATTTTTCATGTTTTACGGCGGTAGGCTTCAGGGTTGACTAAAGTTTTACAGTGTAAGTAAACGTATTTTACTCTAGATTTTTGATTCGGTCAGCAGACTGCGGAACGAAGGTAAAAATAAGTCTGCATAATGCAGACTGGTCTCGAGGGTAAGATGCAGAGCATAAACTTTTTTTAACTGAACGATGTTATCATTTCCACTTTTGAAACCTAACCGTAAACAGGGTAACTGGAGCATTATTTAGGCTAACCTGGGTGATATTCAGGCTGACCTGAATGATATCCAGGCTAAACTGAGTGATATCACGGCTAACTGGAGTGATATTGAGTGTAACCAGTGTAGAATTTCACTACTACTTGCATTTTACGTATTACTACACCGAACCCGGCTGTTGGATTAACGGTCACAAGTTGTACTGTCTGTTATCACGCAAACTAAACGAAATTCAGTTACAGCTCTTCGCTTGGAACATAGAAGGAGCTTGTTCAGTGTCAATTTATAAACTCGAGATGTATATACTGTCACTGCTTCGTTGTTTATATTTTAAACAGACTGTTGAACAAGCAGCTTCGCCCGCTACCAAGGAAATGAAGCCTTAAAATAAAAGCTATCATATTACTGAGGGTCAATAAACAACGCTTTTGTGAACAGAATATTTGTTGTCTACATTTGATGTGTCATTTTACTCGGAACAAATATCATACGGTGTCTATCTCGAAATGAAATTCACAGTAACGTTGGACGAAGACAGTTTTCTTCCATACATCTTTGTTTCTATTCCATAATCCCATAACCTATTATGAAGCAAACAAATTTAACGAAACTGCATTGTAATGTTGTAAGTAACGCCTTTCATCGCAGCGCCTCGTCGATCGTTATATTGAATCATACACTGTTGCTATTAAATAACGTCACGAGAACAAAAAGTTGTGCAGCGATTGGTTCATGGTTTGTTTTGGTCAAGGTTATCAAAACTGAAAACGATCTCGGACTGCTTATGCCTGCGCTTTACAAGAAATCTCAGCCTCTAGTCGCTGGCAATGAAAAAACGTCTAGTTCAGTTACAAGGTAACTAGTACACAGTGGTCTCTACTCAAGCATCTCAGCACAAAGTCTTACGAATCTTCTATACCACAGAGGTGGATTGCAACGGGACAGGACAGTGAAAAGTAAGGATGGCGGTTACCCTCTCATTGTAAAGCTCTTGGGTAATAACAGCGACTCATTTTAGGGGACCTTCAGCACAGACAGAGCTCTTGAGATACGGCCCGGCACAGTTGCCGTTGATGGCCACTAAGGAATCCTGTTCAAATATTTGTATGTTCTTCGTCAAAAGTTGAGTAAGAAAATAGCCGAGGTATTACTGACGTAAAACTCACCGCAGCTATCTAAACTGGTCTTAGACTCAGAAAAGGCTCTAAAACAAAGCAAAAACACGAAAACAACAACCAAGTAAAACGTCCGTGTCAAGTGCATTTACTCCTGCTATTTCTTGTCTCTGAGACTTGTGTCTGCCAGTCGGCCTGATACAACACTGCCGTCTACAAGCATGGTAAAAAAGATGTTTGTTTTTTCTCCTGGTACCAATAAAAGTACAACAGATTGCCAGAAAAAGAAAACCTCAGTGCCGTTGGTATCCAATCAGCATGGAATATTCCAACGTTGATGTTTTCTTTTCCTCCGGTTGCCTCGCGAAATATTTAGACCAGATGCTTGCCATGGCCGCATAAACAGAATTTATAATATACCCTTTACTGGCAGTCAGCTCTACATTCAACAGCTATCAAAAGCCATCCTTTACACACGACTACAAATTTAACTGACCCGCCATCTCTTGACTCAACTGTCCCTGGTTTTTAGACGCAACAGTCGTCAATACAACTAACAAGAAGTGCGCGCTTTACTGTATCTACTGCAAGTCAGCAAGTTCAGTAACCTCTGATTGGTGTACCTCGCGCTCGGGAATGTCGTCAGTCTTATTACGCAAAGCTGTCAAGAACAGTTATGTCTCTGAGGAAGATTTTGTTCACAACTGCAGACCCGAGCTTAATAGCATTGTTTAGCAGATGGATCGTAGACTGAAAGGTCGTGACAAGTGTATTCCTGTTTTTTTTTTTTTGTTTTTTTGCTATTATAGGGAAGAGACAACACAGCATGTTCTTATGCTCCGTAATGAAGCTAGAAACGCAACTTTTTTATCGTTCTCTGGTACGTTTCTTTGGCCAAGAAAATAATGGTGTTCCTTTGTAGGAGAGCAGGAAGGGATAGCATAATATAGTTTCTTAATTCTGTGGTGTTTACAGACGTTGAATTAAGGGAAAAAAAAAAAACAAACAAAGAAATGGAAAGGCGGATCGTTCCTCACTTCAACCTAACTTCACTATTTTGTAGGTTTATAGGGCTTTCTAAGAGAAGATGATCTCTTAGGCTTTCTCGTCCCATTCGATAATAAGACGATTTCAGATTTTGTTTTCCACTAGGAAAAATAAGATCCCTTACTTCACGCGCTGAAGTTGTACTTTTATAAAGACGATTAGAGAAGAGCGCTGACATTGGCGGAACGTTGGTCTTGCGGTGTCTCGAAGGAAATATTGAAGGGCGAAAAGAAAAGCAAAGACAGGCCTGCACGGACGCCCAATGTGGTTTTTGTGGTTGCGTCGCATTATCAAAACCTTCAAATTATACTTTTGGTCTTACAAGCATGCCTTTCGCATATCGTTGCTGCAACAGTTGCAGTGGCTACAACAGGACCGGCGGTTTCGACTCTCTTCAGCTGTTATTTGAAGACAGACAGTGTTGCAAGTTGCTAGAGGGAAAGGTAGAGCTGTTTTCTTAATTACGATAACGTTAAAAAGACGGTTTCGCGATCTCTTTATATTCTTATTCTTGCAGTTTGGAATCAAGTTTGCCTTGCTCCCATTTGCCCCTTATAAAGGTATGTCAGCCAATCGGATGTCAGGACTTTCGATCCAAATGGTCGTAAAGTTGAGTTTGTGTTTGTTAGAAGGGGTTTTCAACAGCATAATTCGCCTGAACGGCTAGCAGAACGCATACAAATGTTTTGCATGGCAATCCGCTCGTGTGTTGGAATTCCCTTAGTAAGGAAAAATGCTAAATGCGTTTTATGAGCTTTGAAATGTGCCCTTAACGTTTGTGTATTGTGTGCATAAACTCATTATGCACGCTAGAGTGGGTTTCACGAGGGTCGGGGCCTGTCTGGAAAATTTCAAACTCAAAGGAAAAGCAAAGACATGCCTGTACGGACTGCCAATGTGTCTCTTTTGTTGTTGCGTCGCATTACCAAAGCCTTCAATTTATAGTTTTGCTCTTACAAGCATGTGTTTCGCACATTGTTGCTGCAACAGTTGCAGTGGCTACAACACGACCTGCGGTTTCCACTCTTCACGAAAAGGTCAAAGTTACATAACATGGTGACATAATAAAATATACCTTTTGTGGTATATAGTTTATGTTTTTTTTTTGTAATTTTTGGAAGACTTTTTTGCAATTATCGGACGTATGCCGAACTTCACTCAGTAGTCTGGCTTTTTACAGACTTTTGAAGAAATGATACAAAAATGACTTCGTAATAACGTGATAGTAACAAAACTGTGATATTTTAATTTAATGTCACTATTGGTCACTCGTGGTCATTAGTGCAGTGGTCACTTGAGACTACTTTTAGACGCGACCCTTTTATAATAGCAGATAACATTTGAAAAAACCCCGGAAAATAAAGGCGATAAGAAACATCTAAAAACCTGTTTAAAAACAAGGAATCAGATTATTTCTTCGCCCTCGACAAATAATACAGCACGGTAAAACAAAGATGAAAGTTGTAAATAACAAAAAAAAAATGACCTAAAAAGCGAATTATCTTGAGGTAAACTGTATTTCAATCAATTGTGTCAAATTAATGCCCACGAAGTTCTTTTCGCAGGAGTTCTTGTATTGGCTGAGCAAAATAAAACAAAAACTTAAACTCAGCGAATAAACTTAACAAACAAGGCTGCGAAGGTCGCCGTAAATTAAATATGCAGAGCCCAAAATCCCCCCAAAAAGTCAGCAAAATAAAAGAAACATGACAGGAAGTTCGATAATTCAAAATGATACAAAAAGCTTCTTAAAGCAGAAAAATGTTCAAAATTTCGCAAACGAGCCTCGCTGCGTGACAGCATGTTTAAAATAGTTCTTCCCGCTAAAAAAAGGGTCAGTTTTTGCTTACGAGTTTTCAGTAATTTTATGGCTTGTGGCTTTACTAGTCGTTCTAAAATCTGAATTATAATGCTGTAAATTATCATGTATTGCTTTCTTAAATTCAAGAAGCTTGTTTCAATCCGCGATCTGTTCTCAAAAGCCTCTTGTAAGCTAAACGTCTTCGTAAACGCCAGGTTGTATTTACCTTTCAAAGCATTTTTAGTTTCCGTGTCTTAACTTTTGGTTAAAAACTAAAGCTTTGACTCCTTTCTCGTTAAGGCTGAACACTTCGTCTTTCGTCAAGGAAATCCGATTAAAAATAACAAGACAAACTGTTAGAAAAAGTTCGCTTTAACCATGTTGAAAAATGTCAAGCAAAGCGGTCCAATAACGACTGTTTCTCCAGATCCAGTCGGTAATCTCGACGACTTATGCATCCTATAGTGCATTGATGCCCTCTGATTTCTTCGTAACCAAGCTACCTGAACAAAACATTTGTTCAGTTAGCGTGTTGTGTGTAGCTTGCCAAAAGCACCAGTACTAAACAAGTCACGAAGACCTTTTCAAAAAAACAACGTTTTGGGGGACTCTATTTGCCGACGAATAATTACAGTGTGAACTCTAAGTTAAAAAAAAGCGCTGCCGAGCATCTGAAATTTCCATAAATACCGAATATGCTCAATGACAGTTTGTTCGGTGAAAGACAAACCAAAAGACAACTTCGCCGTACAAACTGGAGCCCGAGCTATGTTATCAGTGGCTCAATTAACTGTGCAATTCACGAGTTACGTTATGATTTAAGACAATCTAAAAAAGCGCCCTCCCCCTTCTAATAACTACACCCAGTACTCTCTTAAATCAAGACTGAAGAAAAGCGCCCCGCTCGGGCACTGATCAGAACATTTACGGTAGAACGATTAATAACGATGTCACAGCTGAAATATTGCATTCTGCGGTCCAGGTAATGAGTTTTTTCAGCAAATCTTGGCTAGAAATCGCAGAAAGTCGAAAAGGCAAAACATTTTGTGGGAAATGATTCTGAGTAATGATTTTTTTTTGGACTTTGCGACAAATGTTTCTCCGATTTGCCTGTAGATACCAATTTTAACTAAACTGGATATTAATAACGGCATAAAAGAAAATCACAAAAATTATTTTCTATAGAAATCAACTGCCGCACTTTTGGAAAACATATCATCTAGCAGAAAGTGGCTAAAATTTGGGTCAGGATTAAGCGGCGATATTTTTTTGGCACCTCGCGAAAACTGAAGAATTAAAACTAATATATCTCAGCAAACTAATAACAGGACATATTTTATCCTACCACAATAAGAGGTTCTGGTATTTTAAGTGTCCTCTAAGCTCATCTGCAGTTGCCCGAAATTTCGGCTATTTGGGACATCTTGCGAGAACAAATAATATCTCCACTGAGAAACTTGAACGACTACATCGACAACTGTCACAGTTGCTACGCATATCTTTTAAAGGGTGAAAAGATGAAGGTCAAGTGCAGACCTCAATCTTTTCGTTCAGTCGGGTTTTCTCAGACATTTGCCTATTAAGAAGATTCCAGCTATAGGAAGGAATCCTTTTATTACATAAAAGTCAGTGGTATACCGGGTGGTAACAAATTGATAAAAACGATCGATATCCTCACATGTGAAGATAACGATGATTTCACTGACATCAGATTTTAATTTGTCTCTTAGATTTTACTTAAATTCGTTGGTGTATCATCGAAACATCTTCGGGTCTTCCTCTACAGTCCTCGGCAATCTTCGGACATCTTGGGAAATTTTGGAAAATCCTCGGAAATGTTCGGAAAGTGGTCGAAAATCTTCCGAAAATCATAAAAAAACGCCGCTATCAGTACGTTCATATAATAAAAAGAACATTACACGTTAACTCGAAGATACGAATTTAATGTTCTCGTTGCAAGAGCATATTGTTCTTGCCACTCGAACATAAAATTCATATCTTGTCGCCGTGTCGCCGTGTAATATCCTATATCTACTAAAAACATATCGAACCACAATGTCTTTATTGAGGTATATTTAAATCTTGCTCGAACAGACTGGACCCATCAAATTTTTTATTTATTTTCATGGGCGACGGACACACCTTTCAGGTTTTATTTCATTTTGTTAGAAATCTCGAATAAACAGTATACTATTGGTAGAACTATCGTCACATCCGATGATCTGTTAAATTAAATTTCTGAAATTCTATATTTTCTAGGATTTACTTCAAGTTAATGATTAGGTATATAGGTTAAGTTTACCATATACATGTATCACGTTGATGTTCTACTTACAGATAAGACAGCCAACGACAGCGTTCAAAAAGCCCATCAGATAAGTTCTGCAGTTGATTGTAGGATAAGTCGCTACAAAAGAAACATAATACATAAAGACAGATGCATTCATTTACAAATTATATCAAGATCAAAGTCTGCAATTAAATATATATGTCGAGGATGAGCATTAACTATGAGGTCCTTGCCATTAACACCTTCACTTGATTGAAGAAAGCTTTATATCAATGAACAGTTTATTCCGCATCACGAGAAGTTGTTGTAAACACTAACTTATTTATTTAGTTATTTCGCTCTTTGCTTTCAAAAACCAGTTTCTGCTAATTACCTTTTCTCCTCCCCAACGCATATATTACCATGCATCGCACTGAGTTGGTTTTTCAATGCAAGGTTTGCGCTGTAATGAAGGAGCGGCGTTTCTAAAACGCGGGCCACGGGTCAAGGGTGAGGGTCGAGGGTGAGGGTCAAGGGTCAAAGGTCAAGTGTCAAGGGTCAAAGGTAAGGGTCAAGGATAAGGTTTTATTCAAATTTTAATGAAACTAGAACTAAGCAAATCCATTACTGAACTAAGTAATTGCCATTTATAAGAGTCCTTCCGTAAAACAACTATGTGAAGACGTCTTCCGTGAGGCAGCCTATACAAATTGATTGTACAGGCTACATCAATAACAAATAATTTTTCTTAATATTTTTGAAGAAACTGCAACCTTTTGGAGAACTAATCTACTTCTTAATTGAACTAATTATAACATTATACGTCCAGAGTCCTGCCTGGTAAAACAGCAAAGTAAAGAGGTCCTCTATGTGGCCGCCTATACGAATTGATCATACAGAAAGCTATATCAATAACAAATACTTTTTCTTAGAATTGTGAAGAAACTGCAACTTTCTGGACAACTAAACTACTTCATTGTTGAACTCATGATTATAACATGTAACATTTATACGTCCAGAGTCCCCTCTTAAAACGACAAAGTAAAGAGGTCTTCTATGCGTCTGCCAATACAAATTAATCATGCAGAAGGCCATCACCAATAACTTCCCCTAGCAGTAACTGAACAAATGTATTTACTTTTATTTAATTTGTTTAACACTTCAGGTGACTTAAGGTGGTCAATTTCCAGAACGGGTCATTTTAAACGTTCTTTAATGGCCGATACTGCAATTGCGATGTCAAACAAATGACCAATGACTGGCAAACACGACATGTTAACATTTGCACGACTCAGTAGCTCACAGTCTGGATCCGCCACTACATACCGGCAGAAAAACGTTTACAGGGACCACATGAACAATTCAATCCACCTAAGAAATCCTGCAAATTCCCGTAACTCAGTGGGAATTTATTTTAGTTATTTATTTTAGTGTATCCTAAAATTTACAATTAAATAGACTCCTAGCAGCTTTTTAGTTTATCTCATTTTGTTATCGTTAGATCGAGCTGGAGGCCAGTTGTTTCCTTTCCAAACGCGCGGCGAGATCGAGCAAGCAAATGGATATACGAGCAGGCCTACCTCTCTTCCTAACCCCTTTGCGATGGGGTTCCGTCTCGATTTTATCCTTGACCCCCACTTTTGACTCTCTATCTTTGTTCCTCACTTCTTACCCGGCTGACCTTGACTCTCGACCCTCACCCTTGTCCTTTGACCCTCACCCTTGACCCTCGACCCGTGACCCGCGTTTTAGAAAAGCCGATGAAGGAGCACCTGATGTCATGCAGGAATGATATTCTAAAGAAGCGTAAGGACAACCATACAATTTGCTTCCGGGCAATCGGTAAGTGCTGCATTCTCAGCCTCCTTTGTATGTTTGTGTTGTAGACGTGTGTGTGATTATGTAACCTACTTAAGTATCAGCTTCATATACCACGCTACGTTACAGTCGTACTGTCATCAGTTAATTATCGTAGATAATAGTTACAGAAGAATTGTATTTTACTGGCTCAGTACTACCTATTTGCTCATTTACACAACACCAAAAACAAAAACAATGGAGAGTTTAAT